>JAXIVJ010007569.1:7500-60098 GCA_036785665.1 Chirona hameri
GTGACCTGCAGGGGGACGCTGTTTGACATCTGACCTGAACTCTGACTGTGTATGACCTGGGTAGGAGACGCGACTGCTGTCTGACCGCCGCGCTTGTCTTACCTCTGGCATGACATCTGACCTGACCCTCACTATGTGCGTGAAATACAAGGGAACGCTTCTTGCCATCTGACCTATGACCTGACCTCTGTCTGTGTGTGACCTGGAAGGAGACACGGCTTCTGTCTGACATCTGGTCCGACCTCTGACATGACATCTGACCTGACCTCACTGTGCGTGTCGTGACATGCAGGGGGACGCTGTTTGCCATCTGACCTCTGACCTGACCTCTATCTGTGAGTGGCTTGCAGGGAGACACAGCTTCCGTCTGACCTGATCTGACCTCTGCCTGTGTGACCCAACGGGGAGAAATGCTGCTGTTTGACCTGACATGCCTGAAGTCCTGTGCAGGGGCTCGCCCACGGGGGAGGGGGGGGGGGGCAAATTAGTAGGATTTGAACAGCCCAATGAAGTGAGGCAGAGAGGGAGAACACCTGCCTGCCCCCCCCCCCCCCCCCCGGTCTCAAATATTGTGGCAGCACACCCTTGCATCTGTATCTTGTGTGTGCCCTGCTTGAAGACAGCTGCTGCATGATCTCTGGCCTGATATTTGTCCTGACCTCCGGGTTGACCTCTGACCTGACTTCTGACCCGACCTCTGACATAACATCTGACCCGACCTCTGACATGACATCTGACCCGACCTGACATGACATCTGACCCGACCTCTGACATGCCATCTGACCCGACCTCTGACATGCCATCTAACCTAACCTCACTCTGTGCGTGACCTGCAGGGGGACGCTGTTTGACATCTGACCTGACCTCTGTCTGTGTGTGACCTGGTAGGAGACGCGACTGCTGTCTGACCCCCGCGCTTGTCTTACTTCTGGCATGACATCTGACATGACCTCACTCTGTGCGTGACATACAAGGGGACGCTTTTTGCCATCTGACCTCTGACCTGACCCCTGTCTGTGTGTGACCTGGAAGGAGACACGGCTGCTGTCTGACATCTGGTCCGACCTCTGACATGACATCTGACCTGACCTCACCCTGTGCGTGACATGCAGGGGGACGCTGTTTACCATCTGACCTCTGACCTGACCTCTATCTGTGAGTGGCTTGCAGGGAGACAAAGCTGCCGTTTGACCTGATCTGACCTCTGCCTGTGTAACGAAAGGGGAGAAATGGTTGCTGTTTGACCTGACATGCCTGAACTCTGTGCAGGGGCGTCACCCTCCGGGGGGTGGGGGGTGGGGGGTTCCCCAAATTAGTAGGATTTTAACAGCCCAATGAAAGTGAGGTAGAGAGGGAGAACACCTGCCTGCCCCCCCCCCCCCCCCCCGTCTCAAAATATTTTGGCAGCGCCCTTGCATCTGTATCTTGTGTGTGCCCTGCTTCGAGACACAGCTGCTGCATGATCCCTGGCCTGATATTTGTCCTGACCTCCGGGTTGACCTCTGACCTGACTTCTGACCCGACCTCTGACATAACATCTGACCCGACCTCTGACATGACATCTGACCTGACCTTACTCTGTGCGTGACCTGCAGGGGGACGCTGTTTGACATCTGGCCTGACCTCTGTCTGTGCGTGACCTGGTAGGAGACGCGACTGCTGTCTGACCGCTGGTCCGACCTCTGGCATGGCATCTGACCCGACCTCTGACATGACATCTGATCCGACCTCTAACATGACATCTGACCTGACATCACTCTGTGCGTGACCTGCAGAGGGACGCTGTCTGACATCTGAAATGACCTCTGTCTGTTACCTGGTAGGAGACGCGACTGCTGTCTGACCGCTGGTCTGACCTCTGGCATGACATCTGACCTGTCCTGTGTCGGTATGTCTCTATATGACCTGCAGGCATACACGGTTACTGTCTGACTTGACCTGACCTCGGTATGTGGCTGTAGTTAGGCACAACTTCTGACCTCTGACATATATCGCACAGTTGATATTTACATGGAGTACTTGTTCGTTTGTTGTACATTTATAAGGTGCGGAGGAAAGGTGAAATGGTGACATCATTTGCTGTGGAGAATGGAATTGGTTATGTTTGGTATTGTTATTGTTACGTTGCTATTGTTTTTACTAAAATGTAAAATGTATGAATGGCTCAGCCGTTGACTTTGTTGTTTCATAATACAGCCAGAACAAGTAAGCATGGTTTTCTCGGTGTTTGAACCAGGACTTAGTGACTGTGCCTCTGGTCTAGTTCTAAGACCGCTGTAGCTGAGTTGTGACGCTGATATGTGATGTCCTACTAGACAGTCAGTCTATCGAACGAGACGTTGACGCTACATGTGGTAGTACTAAAAATGATAAAAGAGAAGAAACGATTCATGAAACCATTTATTCAGAAAACCACTCATGTTAGATTGTAAGCATTATTTGATGAAGCTTGTAACTTAAATCAACGGCAAAGGCGTAAAGGCTGCGTAAAACCATGTATTAATCGTAACAATCATTTTGAACGATAAACAAAGACTCGCCCGGCTGTCGTGACATTCCCGGCTGGGCGAGTCACCGGCGCTACCACCGATGTTCCATTACAGCTTCTCAGTACGCCCTCCCGCCAACGAGTTACGGAACAACCGCGCAGACGACACAACAAGGAAGCCTGAAGGCAGTGAATACTGAACACAATATAAGATTGGCACTGTTCTGTGACAAAAAAATTGCAACCCACCACAATGGAGAATGAAGACAGAAATCTCCCACAAAAACACAGTAACATTGTTCTTTGCTACTGGTGTCTTAAACGAGGGAAGTACACCATTGTTGAAATATTGCTTTCCCCTTTTCACAAAGAGGAAACAAAAATCACCAGAAATGGGGAAAATCGCCCCCTCCCATTCCAATGCCAATTATATTAAATTATATATTGAAGATGTCCATTTTTTTTAATATTCACTTCATGTAAGTGCCCACCTATTGCAATAAAAGACCATAGGGCATAGACACATGCTGTTGAAATGCATCTAAATCAGCGTTACCAGCTTTACAGCTTTCCATAAACTTGCACTCCTCTTCTTAGTTAGTCATCCAAGAGTCATCTTTCCTCACTGCTTATATTATTTTCTATACAATCACAGCTCTATGATACCAGTAACACTGCAGCCATCACCCGAAACTTGTGCAATATGTACCTACATGTATTGAATAGGTGGTGGAGTAGTGTGATTGTATGCCATTTTGTATTGACAATATGTATTGTCAACATAAGCAGACTGGTTATTGATTCAACCTTTTTTAATGATTCAATCACAATTCATTTCATCTTTGGGACCTGAATTATTAAATCACCATTTGATTCATGGATTTTTTTTTTAGAATCGTTTTTTTCAGATTCAAAGAATAAACAAAATATGTTAATTGATTCACATTTGCTTCAACATATAAATATATATGATATTTAAGTTATATCAACATTTAAATATATACACGACTGAGGGAGAAAATCTTGCTAAGGAGCTCAGTATCGTTTGGATCATTGAGGCCATTTGGCCTTTCTAAATTATGCACGTTTATAAGTATAAGTAAGTATAAGTATTAAATATATATGTTGAATTTGTCAAATCAATTAAAATCGAAACATACCTACATGTGTGTGGTCATTAAACCATTGTTACAGCACAAATATCAGATTGGCCATTATTGTCTTATATTGACAATTTATATTGCAAATAACTTACATTTACATTGCAAATTTAGGTATGTGTAAAACATTAACATAAATCACACATGTTCCTCACTTAACTTATTTGCCTTTTAAAGTTAAAAACACTCATCACTTTTTAGCTGGTACCATGGACGCAGGCTAACACCATTGGTAGCTGTTGGTAGGGTGAACTGCTGTAACCTCGGACACATCATAACCTTGGACTTTTTATGCCATCAGAATGTTAACAATACATAAATATATATGTTGAATTTGTCCAGTAGCCCCTATACTCAGTGCGCTAGTAGCCCCTATACTCGAATAGCATGACAAGCCTGAGGTAAGACATGTCTGAAGATTGGGCTTTTACCATACCTACAGTGTTATAGGTACCAACTTGCAGTAAATATCTGGTAGCTAATTCCTATTCTCATAAAAGTATAATTAAATTTTGTTCACACAATTTATATTTTTAACATAAAGGTAGGTGTAGCATGTATTGATGTCTTACTTATTCTAAATTGAAATAAGCATTAACTGCGCATAGGTGGTAGGTACCTACCTAGTACCTACCACAACAATAAGAAACATGGAATTAAATTGAATTACAGGCTTCTAGAATTGCTTTGGAGCTGGTGTGCGGAGTGGAAAACTCTTGACTAAAATAAGTATAAAGAGTGGAAAATTAAACCAAAAAGCATATGTACTTTATCACCCAATTACCTGCTCACCAAAATTAGTGCCAATTTTTACATGTCTTTTCGTCCACAGGCTGTCCCTATCATTACATCCATAAATCAGTATCAGGTTTCCAATTATCTAATACATTTTAAAATAAGGAGTGGAAAATTCACAGTAAAACTCAGGAAAAAGAGTGGAAAAATAGTATCCATAGGGTGTCATTTTCCACCCAAGTTTCCCAATGCTAGGACACGGAATTAAAATGTATCTAAATCGGCCTTTTTACAGTTTTCAATAAACTTACACAGCTTTCTGTAGTCAAAGAGGTCAATATCTCACTTTAGTATTTACCAAATCATTACTTTTGATACAACAGGAGCTATACGATCCCAGATAAACTGCAACCACCAGCACCAACCCCAAACCCAAGGCGATATATATAGGCCAAACCCACGCAAGCGCACGTATTGAATAGGCGGAACGTATTTTATCTACCGTGGCCTGGGCGAAACGATCGGACTGTATTTTGTCTTAGGTGCGTCGTTCACGTAACAATTTGTTACCTCTGATTACCTTCACCGTAGTGGGGATCGTTTTTTCGATATTGAAACGAAAAATAAGTAAAAACAATATAAGTGAAAATTCCACTAAAGGGGCTCCAGATGTAAATTTCGTTGTATCCAACCATCACAACAATAGCTACTTATCGTAGGAAAAATAATTTTGACAGTTCAAAGCAGTAGGCACACTCCCTTTAACCGGTGTATATGTCTAATGTCTGCATGTGTCCCTACAATGTACTTTATAATCTGACGAAAAGCAAGGAAGAGCCACCATTGCGTGGATTTGCCGAAATAAATGGTATATGGAACCGATTAGCTAATGTATTTTAAACGAACGAGCGATATCTAATGGACACGATAGCGGAAACAATCAACAGAAATCGACTGGCAGGGGCGGCGGAAGAGGGGGGGGGGCAGCTTCCCCTCACTCAAAAAGTTAGAGGGAGGGGGGGGGGGGGGGCAAACATGATTCCACCCCCGCCCATCAATTTGTAGGAGGGGGCCCTCCAAGAAGTTAGTTATATTTTGTTTTACCAAAAAAATGACCAGGGGCCCCGAGATGCCCCCAGCCAGCCTGAGAGGGCCTAAGGCCGACAGAAGGCCCTCAGTCGGCCTGAGGGGCCCTCGAAAGCCCTGATACTTTAACATGGGCCTGTGCGACATTTGTTGCGACCATTTAGAGACCCTGCAAAATATAGTGGCCTAAATCGGAGGAGATACCATTTCGCGCCTTTTTTGTGGGGGGAGTGGGGGGGGGGGGAGGGGGATTTAACCGCGAGGCCCCCTGGGTTTCTTTGTCCCCTATCCGAAAATACGTTCCGCCGCCACTGTCAACTGGCATCCACATTCACCCCCAATATTTGTTCACCTCGTGCATACCGCAACGTCACGCAATGTTTCAACGTCCAGTACAACAAAACCACAAAACACACCATACTAAACACTACAACGCCGTGATTTCGACATCGTCCACCAGTCGTTGATCACCGCTCCGTCTCCGGGGACGGAACGTGAGCGTCGCTGCCAGGCCGACACAGACGAACCCGCCGCCCACCAGAAACACCTCCGGGAAGCCGAACCGCTCCAGCACGGCGTCAGCGATGATCGCCATCAGCGGCAAGCACAGCGACGACATCGTCATGATGACGCCGTAGATGTGTCCGGCGTGCTCGGTACCGAACGTGGCCGCCGTGCCCGTCACCACCACCGAGAACGTGCCCGCCAGGCAGAAGAAGATGGCCCACACCCAGACGAGGAACATGGCCTGGCCGACCAGCGCCGTGGACGGCAGGGTGAACATCAGAGCGCCGAAGAGGCCGGTGAGGAGTATCATCGTCGGCTTGTAGCTGGACGCGTCGCACATGAGGCCCCAGACTACCCGGCCGAGCATGTTGAACACGGAGGAGCCGACGCCGACCATCTCGAGAAAGTGATCGTCCTTGATGAACGTCTGGCCGAACGCCTTCCATAACGAGTTGACCGTGCTCATGCCGTACGCGTTCATCACGAAGCCGAGCATCAGCTGCAGGCTCTGCACGGTCAGCAGGTGCTTCCTCCAGACGCCGGGAGCCTCCTCCGCAGACACGTCCTCGTCTGTCGTCTCAACGGCCAGACGTTCGTCGGTGCTCACGGAGTCAGCGTCATCTTGCGCTGATGTATCATCCTTCCTCCTGGTGTGGTCGGAGGGAGCCTCGTGCTCCACCGGGGGCAGGTGGACGCCGAGCACGCCGCACATCTGCAGGCCGGCGCAGATGGCCGCCTGCACGAGGAACAAGGACGGCACGCGGTCCAGCAGCGCCGCGTCGTGGAAGAAGCCGTCCTCCTCGGGCGACACGTTCTCAGGATTCAGGTAACTGGTCTGCACCGAGGTGAAGATGATGCCGCCGAGACCGTAGCCACCGACCACCATTCCACTGACGAGGCCGCGGTTCCGCGGGAACCACCGGTAACCGACCATCAGCGGCGAGGTGTAGGCCAGGCCGACGCCGAACCCGCTCAGCAGGCCGTACGCCAGGATCGTGGTGGCGAACGAGGTCTGCACGGCGAGGCAAGTCAGCGCCATGCCGGCCGAACAGAGCACGCTCCCGATCAATATCGTCAGCCGCGGCCCGAGCCGGCGGTAGCACACGCTGCCCAGGAGGACGCCAGGCCCCTGCGCCAGGCCCTGCATGGTACCCACCCACACCGTGTCGCCGTAGTCCACCTCCAGGCCGAGCCGCACGTACAGGTACGAGGTGAGGTAGGTGGTCAGGTTGCCGAACGTGTACATGGTGCCGAGCGAGAGGTGCAGCAGGAAGCCGGCGGTGACGGCGACCACGCCGCCGCGCGGCAGACGGCGCGCCCCATCCCACAGCTGCTGCGCGCGAGAGCCTGCACACATACCGACCGCCGGCTGTCGCACTGCGAACATATACAGTCGGTAAATTATGGGAGACTAAGACATGCATAATTTGTTTGATATGTAGCATAACGAGATACGCATCTGTCTGCCATACACTATGTGGTTTGCTACTAGCATATGATGTAATGTTTACATAAATTACCTTTACACAAAAGCACAACAGAACAATTGATCTGGTTTATAACCACTATTAGGTAAAGGAGTAATCGCTGACAGATTTACGCATTTAATATCATTCATTCATTCGCTCAATCAGTCATTGTTCCTTTTGCATTTATTCATTCCTTCATTCATCATTCATCTACTTAAGTGTGCGTCAATGGTCGAAGGTTAATTTTTCGGCGCAAGAGCGGAGTTGCCTTTTTAATTTGGGAAAATGTCACCACAATCCTTGATGACCTACAATTCTCAGAAAAGTTATGCTTGCCCCTCGTCCGTTCAGCACTCCCTTTCCGCCGTCTGTGTACACCTACCCCCTTGATATTAAAGTTCAGCTACGGTGTGGTCGATTAACACTGCAGCTGTATGTATCACAAATACATACAGCTGTATGGGCAAATACGCTTTCTCCGGACAATATACTTATACTAGGAGATTTCAATGCGGGTAACACATATCTTGACCCTATATTTACAACTCACAGCGTAATAACACCGTACGAAATTATCCTCCAGGACCAGTTTCAAGCATTAAATCTTAAACAGCTTATAAACGTACCAACACGCTACGCAGGAATGAACAACATTGCAAATCTTAGAGACCTCCTGGTGGTATCAGACGAATCTATGATTAGTAACAGTGGAGTACTCCCGTGTTTCTCAAATATTGATCACCTGCCAATTTTTGCAACGCTAAAACTTGATAGTCCCCCCATTTCAAGACAAACTACAGAAATTTGGGACTATAGACAAACAGACATAGACAAACTTACAAGACTATTGATGGACACAGACTGGGACATCCTGTTGGACTGTGACGTGGACGAAGCAACTGACAATTTTACAGAGGCCCTGATGAATGCAGCCAAGGCCTCAATTCCACTCCGAACTATTTCATCCAAATCATATGACAAGCCTTGGTTTTCCCTGGAACTGAAACGGCTAATTCGTAAACGTGATAGACTTTTTAACATCGCGAAAAGGCGTAACACGGACTATGACTGGGCGCGTTGGAGGGAGCAAAGAAATTTAACAACAACAACGAATCAAAAGCTTAAAAATGTTTATATTCAGGCACAAGTCACAAAACTTTTAGAGAGCAAAAAAGATCCACGGACATATCATAACATCTTAAAAGACATCATCGGAAGGAAATCAAGACGGAACATACCACCACTTATTGGACAAGACGGCACACCAATTACAGATGACCATGACAAAGCGACAATCCTTAATAGACACTTCGCGACTCAAACAAGACTGGACACAGACAATAAACAAATACCTCCAATTACTTCTCCTGTACCACCTATCCACCCTCTAGCAGAGGTCCAGGTAACCGAACGGGAGGTTTTGCACATCCTCAACTCTCTCGACGCTAACAAATCTTCAGGACCTGACAAAATTCCAGCAAAATTGCTCAAGATGTGTGCTCTGCTCATCTCTAATCCTTTGTCCATACTTTTTAATAAATCACTTGCTTCAGGTAAATTTCCCACCTCTTGGAAAAAAGCATGCGTTACGGCCATTTTTAAACATAAAGGTTCTAGCTCTGACCCAATGAATTACCGTCCAATAAGTCTGCTGCCAAATTTATCAAAAATCCTTGAAAAACTCGTCTTTAAAAAAATATATGAACATCTTACAAGCAATTATCTACTGACTGAAAAACAGAGCGGATACCGTCCTGGCCATAGTACACACATCCAACTATTATATTTAACTCATAAATTATATTCAGCTTTAAATAACAACAACGATTTTACGGCAGTCTTCCTTGATATCTCCAAATATTTCGATAAGATCTGGCATGATGGTCTATTAGAAAAATGCAAAATACAGTACACAATATCTGGACCTCTCCTCTCGTGGCTAACATCATATCTAAAAGATCGGACGCAAATAGTGCGTGTGGGAAACAGTTTATCTTCGCCTGAAAAACTGTTATCAGGCTGCCCTCAGGGTTCGGTGCTTGGACCTCTGCTAGCAATCATGTACCTCAATGACCTATCTAACAAAACTCAAAATGACGCCCTTTTCTTCGCAGATGACACTTCTTTATATTCTTCTCACCCTCATGACAGCCAAGATGACAATCAATTAATTCAGACCGACTTGGACACTATCAGACAATATGGAGCAGATTGGGCCATCACGTTTAACGCAAAAAAGACAACGCGACTTACTTTTACAAACAAACATGATAACAGAAACAGCTCGCTCTCATTCGATGGGCAGGACATACCGAACGCGACAAGTCACAAACATCTTGGACTGACGTTATCCACTGACCTACACTTTCATCACCATGTTAACAGTATCCTACGCACAATCAATACTTTACTTGGACCCATCTACCCAGTAGCAAAATTTCTCTCAAGACCAATCCTTGAACAAATTTATACTACTTACATAAGACCACACTTCGACTACTGTGACATCATCTACGATGGAAATCTTACACTGACTGACGCTGTCCGACTTCAGACTTTACAAAACCGCTGCGCAAGACTTGTGACGGGAACAATGTTTCGATCATCGACTACTGAGCTTCTTAATGACCTGGGCTGGGAAAGACTTGAAACGAGACGACTAATTCACAAGCTAATTTTCTTCCACAGACTTTACTATAACAACCCTCCTCTTCCTTCTTATACAGCCGACCTACTGACGGGCACAAGACATGACGCAACTGGCCTTAGACTACGTAACGCAACCCATCTTACCATTCCTCCCATTCATCTCGCGTCCTTTCATCGATCCTATATCCCTGCCACCATTCGGCAATGGAACCTACTACCATCAGCGTTACGCAGCATCACCTCCCGCTCAGACTTTGCTCGTCAAGTTTGGCAGCGATTTGGGGCACCAAAGCCACCACCTTCACACTCATACGGCACAAAAGTAGGTAACACACACCACACCAGGCTCCGCATCGGTCTATCAATATTAAATGCACATCTCTTCCGGATCTGTCATAACAACACGCCAAGCCCATCATGCACTTGCGGACATCACAGCGAAGACACAATCCATTACATACTCTGGTGCCCCCTACACGATCAACATCGATTAGCTTTGTTCAGAGATATACAAATTATAATACCTGGCTTTGATTTTCTCCCAGCTCAAAATAAACTTGATACTCTCCTTTTCGGCAAGAATGTTAGCAAAGCTGAACAACTAACCATTGCCCGACTGCTTCAGAAATTTATTGCACGCACACGAAGGTTCAACTCCCCACACTAAGCTCACATCACACCACACAGCTCCCATAACCCGCATGTAGCGTAACATATCACACACTTCCATCCCACCACACCATTCATCCCAGTTGCTGACCTGACCGGGGCCGCCCGGCGTCGGGTTCTCTGTTCATCACCTATATGGTTGCTCGGCGGGCCGTTGGCGGGGTCGGCGCGTGTGATGCTTGTTTTTCTGGTTATTTTGTTAGTTTATAATTTGTTAATGACATAGTCGACTGTTTGATTCGTTTCAACTTACTGTTATTATTTTGTTCATTTTTGGAGAGGCGCCTTTGATTTAAGCTGTTGCTTTTGCGCCAATCCATTATTTTTCGTTATGTACTTATGTTATGTGAGAGTGCTATACAAATACATTCAGTATCACTGTAACCACTTACTGCGCAGGAATGGCCCGTCGAGAGCACTTCTCACGGAGACGACCCGGCCGGCCGACTGCACTATCGCAGATTGGCACCGGGATCATCGGCCTTGTTCCTGATAATGATGGTCACGGGTGTAGCTAAGACCTTGCCAGGGTGGGGGCGACATCTGAGACGGGATACTCGTGAATAGTGCGAATGCTGAGAGATCTATGGACCCTAGCTCGTTCGCCTCTTTTGGTCGGGGTTGTGCTGTTTGGTTTCTTCCTCGTCCGTGCAAATAGTTTTTTTTCTTCTTCAAGTGAGCAGGTCGGCTTTGAGTTTGCTGGTCAGGCTCAACCTTGCTGTTCTTATCTCATACGATATCTGTGACATTGTGAGTCTTGAGAATAAGTGTTGTCAGCGTGATCATTCCAACTCTTAGCAGATTAATGTTTGCTGAGTCATCGTTGTTTCGACAGTGGTGATGTCATCATGGGTGGAGAATCGTTTCAAAAGTTGGTGTGGCCGGCGCACTGGCGGATCCAGCCTCTCTCCGTAGGGGAGGGAAGGGGGGCATCTTTTTGTGGCAAAAAGGTACCCTCATTTTTTTATCTGCGGATTTGGGCCAGTCACCTTATTTTGGTATTCGAGCTTAAGAAATTCACTTCAAATTTGCAAAAATGTATCATGTTAATTTTGTTTCCGGAAAAATTTATTCATTTTCATTTTTTTGGGGTCAAAAACACATAATTTTGAAAATCAGAGATAACCATTTTGAAGAGAATGTCATTTATTTTCTTTTGACATTTTTGTTTTGCAATTTTCTACAAACCTCTATTTTCTACGATTGTTCAAACATTTATCGTTTTTCCACAAAAAAAATGACATGGCATGACGTCATTATAACGTCATTATCTCCTACAAAAACTGCATAAATGTCATTGGAATTTGTTGCAAAGACGTAGAATGGATGCAGCACGAGGTACTGAAAGTTTAACGTTGATATCTATCATAGTTTTCAAGTTATTGAGAAAATCCGGGAGGGAGGGCAGATTCCCCCCCCCCCACCCACCAGCGGGGCGTGGGTTAAGTGTCATCGGGTAAGCGTGTTAAGGGTTAAGTGAATTTGTGCTTGAATTGCATCAGGTGCGTTGTTTTGTCTATCATTGAAAGAAAGGGATACATACAAACTTCCAATGCAATCACTCGAGAAAAAAACTTCCGTTTTCATGAAGTTTCATTGTTTGTTTTCATTGTTTTTCACATTCAGTGCAGGGAACGCGCGAGGGGGGGGGGTATACTGGTATTTAATGCCCCTCCCAGATTCCTGTGGGAGGGGGGGGGGCATTTGCCCGATGCCTCCCCCCCTGAATCCACCAGTGCCAGCAATGACCGCCAAGTAGAGCCTCTGTCAAACACTTAATGGAATTATTCACTTTCCCATTTTTCAAATTTGCATAAGCAATTGCGAAAGTTGTGTCATGCCGCGAAGCGATGCGAAATTTTCCGGTTTTTGACTGTGTATAGCTGGATTTTGACTGCTGCAAAGACAATTTTTACGATTGTACGATACATTGGGAACGCGCGGGGGGGGGGGGGGGGCATACTTGTATTTAATGCCCCTCCTAGATTCCTGTGTGTGTGTGGGGGGGGGGGGGGATTTTCCCCTGATGCCCCCCCCCCCTGGATCCGCCAGTGGGCCGGCGGCTGCTGGCTTCCAGCCGGCTGCCGGCAGTGACGTCATACGGCGGTCCTCCGAGTTCAAGGTCATAAAGACATAAATAAAGACATAAAAGAAAAGTGCAACAAAGAGCCTCTTGGGCCCATCCGAGGTTGCACCCCACCCCACCCACACCCACACCCACACCCACCCCCCCCCCCCCCCTCCACCAGTCTCGCCCCTTCAAATCACCTTACTCTACCTGCATAAAAGAAGGCTAATCCCACGAGTATTTATGAACTAATCCCTTCTCTGTAAAGTATTTATCTAATCTAATTTTGAAGGAAGCAAGTGTCACTGCATCAGCGACATCCCCTGGTAGCATATTCCAATGTCCTACAACCCTTCTACTGAAAAATGACTGTCGTAGCCTAGTCCTACTTTGTTTCATAATGAGTTTATGCTGATGACCTCTACCTCGATTTTCCCTATTGAACTCAAACATACCCTTTAAATATCCAGAATGCTGACTATTTACAAATTTGAAGACTTCAATTAGATCTCCTCTTAGCCTTCTATATCTAAGTGAAAACATACCCAATTTCTTTAATCTATCTTCATAAGGTAAACTACCAAGACAATTAACCATTTTTGTTGCCCTTTTTTGAACTCTTTCTAACAACCAGCAATCTTTCTCATATGTTGGAGACCAGGCTTGTACACAATACTCCAAATGTGGTCTAACGTATGCACAATACAGTTTTGTTATTACCTTTTCACTCTTGTAGGAAACATTCCTGTTAATGGCCCCTAGCATTCTAAGTGCCTTTTTCCTAGCTTCTACAACCTGGTCTGACGCTGATAGTCTATTGTTTACCACGACACCTAAATCTCTTTCCTTTTCAATCTGCTCCATTTTCTGCGCACCCATTTCATACCTATGTTTACTGCTAACCCGTCCAGCGTGCATAATCTTACATTTACTCAAATTTAATTTCATCTGCCATGCTTCAGACCACTCAACTAGCTTGTCCAGATCTGATTGAAAAACATCCTGATCATGTTTTCCTCTAATAATCCTGACAACTTTTAGATCGTCTGCAAATTTCAAGACTTTGCTGTCTATACTGTTCTCAATTGCATTCACAAATATTATAAAAAGCAATGGGCCCAGGACTGAGCCCTGTGGAACCCCACTGAGAACCTCCTTCCATTGTGATTGGCACCCATTCAATATAACCCTTTGCTGGCGTCCTGAAAGCCACGTTTCTATCCAATCCAGAATCTTGCCCCTGATCCCATGAATTTTAAGTTGCAACCCCAGTCTTGTATGGGGGACTTTGTCAAATGCTTTACTGAAATCAAGAAAAGCTACATCTAGCTGTTTACCCTGATCAAAGCTATCTGTTGCAACATCCAAAAACTCCAGAAGATTAGTTAAACAAGAACGGCCCTTCCTAAAGCCATGCTGTGTATCCTTGATGAGTTCATTTTGCTCCAAGAATTCAACAATCTTATCTTTGATGATTGATTCAAGCACCTTGCAGACTAATGAGGTCAGACTAACTGGTCTATAGTTTTCCTCTTTACTTCTATCTCCCTTTTTATGAATAGGAACAACATTTGCTCTTTTCCAATCAAGTGGAATTTTACTATCTGCAAGTGATTTAGAAAATATTATGGCTAATGGAACCGACAACTCTCTTTCAGATTCTCTTAAAAGTCTAGCATGGATTTCATCAGGTCCTTCTGCCTTGTTAGGCCTTACTTTCTTTAGATATTCTTGAACAAGTTCACTACTTATGCCACCTAGCTCTCCTATAGTCTCCTCTGTCTCTAGCTCAGGCTGAAGTGCTGCAATACTACTCTGGTCCTCGATAGTAAAGACAGATTGAAACTGATCATTAAGCACTTCAACCATTTCACTGTCCTTGCTAACTAACATATCATCTACCTTAAATGGACCTATATTTTTGGAAACTGTACTTAACTTATAAAAACTGAAGAACTTCTTACTATCTGCATTACAATGTCTAGCTAAATCAAGTTCCTTTGTCCTTTTAGCTGCTCTGACCTTTTTCTTAACTGAATTTCTGGCATTCTGGTAGGCCTTCTGATTTATATCTAGTGAAGATCCCTTCAAAATGCCAAATGCACTTCTTTTAGCTTGTATAGCACTCCTTACTTCTGGGGTAAGCCAAACTGGATTGCCCTTGGTTCTGTTATGTTTGTGCCTGAGGGGTATATGCCGATTTTGAATTTGGCTTAATCTAGCTTTGAAAACATTCCAGGCCTCACATGCATCTAAACCTGCCAACTCAACGTTCCATTTTATCTGTGCGAGGTCATTTCTAATACCATCAAAATCAGCCCGGCTGAAGTTTGGAACCATAATAAGGTTATCTTTGGGCCTCATTTCTGATGAGATATTGAATTTAACCATATTGTGATCACTGGTTCCTAGACCTGCACAAATACTTATGTCACTAACTAGATCACTGTCATGGGTGGAGAATCGTTTCAAAAGTTGGTGTGGCCGGCGCACTGGCGGATCCAGCCTCTCTCCGTGGGGGAGGGAAGGGGGGCATCTTTTTGTGGCAAAAAGGTACCCTCATTTTTTTTTATCTGCGGATTTGGGCCAGTCACCTTATTTTGGTATTCGAGCTTAAGAAATTCACTTCAAATTTGCAAAAATGTATCATGTTAATTTTGTTTCCGGGAAAATTTATTCATTTTCATTTTTTGGGGTCAAAAACACATAATTTTGAAAATCAGAGATAACCATTTTGAAGAGAATGTCATTTATTTTCTTTTGACATTTTTGTTTTGCAATTTTCTACAAACCTCTATTTTCTACGATTGTTCAAACATTTATCGTTTTTCCACAAAAAATGGCATGGCATGACGTCATTATAACGTCATTATCTCCTACAAAAACTGCATAAATGTCATTGGAATTTGTTGCAAAGACGTAGAATGGATGCAGCACGAGGTACTGAAAGTTTAACGTTGATATCTATCATAGTTTTCAAGTTATTGAGAAAATCCGGGAGGGAGGGCAGATTCTGCCCCCCCCCCCCCCACCCACCAGCGGGGCGTGGGTTAAGTGTCATCGGGTAAGCGTGTTAAGGGTTAAGTGAATTTGTGCTTGAATTGCATCAGGTGCGTTGTTTTGTCTATCATTGAAAGAAAGGGATACATACAAACTTCCAATGCAATCACTCGAGAAAAAAACTTCCGTTTTCATGAAGTTTCATTGTTTGTTTTCATTGTTTTTCACATTCAGTGCAGGGAACGCGCGAGGGGGGGGGGGTATACTGGTATTCAATGCCCCTCCCAGATTCCTGTGGGAGGGGGGGGGGCATTTGCCCGATGCCTCCCCCCCCCCCCTGAATCCACCAGTGCCAGCAATGACCGCCAAGTAGAGCCTCTGTCAAACACTTAATGGAATTATTGACTTTCCCATTTTTCAAATTTGCATAAGCAATTGCGAAAGTTGTGTCATGCCGCGAAGCGATGCGAAATTTTCCGGTTTTTGACTGTGTATAGCTGGATTTTGACTGCTGCAAAGACAATTTTTACGATTGTACGATACATTGGGAACGCGCGGGGGGGGGGGGCATACTTGTATTTAATGCCCCTCCTAGATTCCTGTGTGTGTGTGTGTGGGGGGGGGGGATTTTCCCCTGATGCCCCCCCCCTGGATCCGCCAGTGGGCCGGCGGCTGCTGGCTTCCAGCCGGCTGCCGGCAGTGACGTCATACGGCGGTCCTCCGAGTTCAAGGTCATAAAGACATAAATAAAGACATAAAAGAAAAGTGCAACAAAGAGCCTCTTGGGCCCATCCGAGGTTGCACCCCACCCCACCCACACCCAACCCCACCCCCACCCCACCCCCCCCCCCCCCACCCCCCTCCACCAGTCTCGCCCCTTCAAATCACCTTACTCTACCTGCATAAAAGAAGGCTAATCCCACGAGTATTTATGAACTAATCCCTTCTCTGTAAAGTATTTATCTAATCTAATTTTGAAGGAAGCAAGTGTCACTGCATCAGCGACATCCCCTGGTAGCATATTCCAATGTCCTACAACCCTTCTACTGAAAAATGACTGTCGTAGCCTAGTCCTACTTTGTTTCATAATGAGTTTATGCTGATGACCTCTACCTCGATTTTCCCTATTGAACTCAAACATACCCTTTAAATATCCAGAATGCTGACTATTTACAAATTTGAAGACTTCAATTAGATCTCCTCTTAGCCTTCTATATCTAAGTGAAAACATACCCAATTTCTTTAATCTATCTTCATAAGGTAAACTACCAAGACAATTAACCATTTTTGTTGCCCTTTTTTGAACTCTTTCTAACAACCAGCAATCTTTCTCATATGTTGGAGACCAGGCTTGTACACAATACTCCAAATGTGGTCTAACGTATGCACAATACAGTTTTGTTATTACCTTTTCACTCTTGTAGGAAACATTTCTGTTAATGGCCCCTAGCATTCTAAGTGCCTTTTTCCTAGCTTCTACAACCTGGTCTGATGCTGATAGTCTATTGTTTACCACGACACCTAAATCTCTTTCCTTTTCAATCTGCTCCATTTTCTGCCCACCCATTTCATACCTATGTTTACTGCTAACCCGTCCAGCGTGCATAATCTTACATTTACTCAAATTTAATTTCATCTGCCATGCTTCAGACCACTCAACTAGCTTGTCCAGATCTGATTGAAAAACATCCTGATCATGTTTTCCTCTAATAATCCTGACAACTTTTAGATCGTCTGCAAATTTCAAGACTTTGCTGTCTATACTGTTCTCAATTGCATTCACAAATATTATAAAAAGCAATGGGCCCAGGACTGAGCCCTGTGGAACCCCACTGAGAACCTCCTTCCATTGTGATTGGCACCCATTCAATATAACCCTTTGCTGGCGTCCTGAAAGCCACGTTTCTATCCAATCCAGAATCTTGCCCCTGATCCCATGAATTTTAAGTTGCAACCCCAGTCTTGTATGGGGGACTTTGTCAAATGCTTTACTGAAATCAAGAAAAGCTACATCTAGCTGTTTACCCTGATCAAAGCTATCTGTTGCAACATCCAAAAACTCCAGAAGATTAGTTAAACAAGAACGGCCCTTCCTAAAGCCATGCTGTGTATCCTTGATGAGTTCATTTTGCTCCAAGAATTCAACAATCTTATCTTTGATGATTGATTCAAGCACCTTGCAGACTAATGAGGTCAGACTAACTGGTCTATAGTTTTCCTCTTTACTTCTATCTCCCTTTTTATGAATAGGAACAACATTTGCTCTTTTCCAATCAAGTGGAATTTTACTATCTGCAAGTGATTTAGAAAATATTATGGCTAATGGAACCGACAACTCCCTTTCAGATTCTCTTAAAAGTCTAGCATGGATTTCATCAGGTCCTTCTGCCTTGTTAGGCCTTACTTTCTTTAGATATTCTTGAACAAGTTCACTACTTATGCCACCTAGCTCTCCTATAGTCTCCTCTGTCTCTAGCTCAGGCTGAAGTGCTGCAATACTACTCTGGTCCTCGATAGTAAAGACAGATTGAAACTGATCATTAAGCACTTCAACCATTTCACTGTCCTTGCTAACTAACACATCATCTACCTTAAATGGACCTATATTTTTGGAAACTGTACTTAACTTATAAAAACTGAAGAACTTCTTACTATCTGCATTACAATGTCTAGCTAAATCAAGTTCCTTTGTCCTTTTAGCTGCTCTGACCTTTTTCTTAACTGAATTTCTGGCATTCTGGTAGGCCTTCTGATTTATATCTAGTGAAGATCCCTTCAAAATGCCAAATGCACTTCTTTTAGCTTGTATAGCACTCTTTACTTCTGGGGTAAGCCAAACTGGATTGCCCTTGGTTCTGTTACGTTTGTGCCTGAGGGGTATATGCCGATTTTGAATTTGGCTTAATCTAGCTTTGAAAACATTCCAGGCCTCACATGCATCTAAACCTGCCAACTCAACGTTCCATTTTATCTGTGCGAGGTCATTTCTAATACCATCAAAATCAGCCCGGCTGAAGTTTGGAACCATAATAAGGTTATCTTTGGGCCTCATTTCTGATGAGATATTGAATTTAACCATATTGTGATCACTGGTTCCTAGACCTGCACAAATACTTAGTCACTAACTAGATCACTGTTGTCTGAGAATACAAGGTCTAGAATGGAGCAATGTCTGGTTGGCTCTGTTACAAACTGATGCATGAAAAGCTCCTCTTCAAAGATTTGCCTATACAACCTACACTCATTTGTTTCCTCTGCTATACTTTTGTATCCTCTTAAGTTAAAATCTCCCATAATAAGACACTGAGCCCGAAAGTTCCTACGTATTTCCTCACAAATATCTTGGTCTGTTTCAGCTTGGGAGTTCCTTGGAAGATTCCCTGGTCTGTAAAATGCACCTATCCTCAACCTTCCTCTGTTTCCTGTACCAATTTTAATGTCAAGCCAGATTGATTCTACTTCTTTTACTTTACTAGAATCATCAACTCTAGTAGTGCAGTACAAGCTATTTACATATACAAACACTCCGCCTCCCTGCCGTGATTCTCTGCAGTATGAGAACATGTTATACCCTTGTAACTCGAAATCCTGTAGCCTATCCCTATTATACCCCTCACTAACCCATGTCTTGGTTACACAAATGATATCAGGCTTTACAAGGGCAACATAACACTCAAACTCATCAAATTTAGACCTAATACTTTGGGCATTCAGCAACACACATGTGATCTTATACTTTGAGCTGACTCTACTAATTCTGAGGGAATTATGATCTACTGTCCTATTCTGACATGAACTTCTACCAATGCTTACTTCCTGATGCCCTAGTACTAGCGACACTTCTGTAGGCATCTCCCAAAGCCCTTGCCCCCTCATCCGAAAAGTGAAGCCCATCCTTCATATAGTACCTATGCCACTCATAGGTCAAATGGCTCGTGTCCTTACCTAGTTATAGAACCTTGGTTTTTACCAGGTGGGGGGCGTCTGAATTTGACCTTGGACCCCAGGATTTCGCTTGCATTTTTGGCGCGTGTTAGACGATTTGATGTTCGTATGTTTTGGTACTTCTTGCCCCTTCTTGCTTCGTATCTTTGTACCTATCCGAGCTTGTTATCAAGGTAATTGAGTTCAGATAGATATATACATATATTTATATATAAATATTGACAGTATTGGTATGGGTGGGTGTTTTGCACCAGGTTGCAGCCACCGCTATGGTAACGCCAACAAGTGCAAATTTAAACGATTTCCAAAGGACCGCAAGGCTAAGGCCGCTTGGATAAGGGCTGTAAGGTAAGAGTCTAAGAGGACAGTTATTATAATAAGGTACTGGTACACTGTTAAGGAATTCAAATTTGCAATCCACACTGCCACTGGGTTACAGGATGCAGCATTATGCTGATGCATGAAATCAGCCTTGATTTTTGTTTGCAACTTTATGGCCCTTAAGGTCTAAAGAATTTGGTACTGGTGCAGGCATCACACTTCCGTTCACAATACTAGGTAGTGTGATGAGCCTGAACAAGTGGCGGGCAGTGCAGCCGGCTTGACAACGTTATTGGGAGGGTATACTTAATGGTGCAGGCCTGTTTGCTACTCAATCACTAACTAATAATTTTGTGAGCCTGTGATTGATGTGCAAGGTCAAATTGTGGTAGCAGCCGCTGTGCGGACGACCTTCGGTCTCAAATACAAGTCCTGTGCTGCGCCAGGAACAGAGGTTTAGTGACCTATGGTTCCCACCTATGGATCCCACCTCCACCTATGGATTTGTTCTCTCCGGGACCAGTTCATGAAACAAAAAATGCAATGCTGCATTAAATGCTCAGTTCAAGCTACGATCTAATTTTAATTTGATTGATGTGAATTTTGTGTGATTCACATTTAATGTTTGATGTTTACCAGCCTCTTACCTTTGGCTTTTTTCCTTACTATTACAGACGACATGATGAACAACCAACAAATTAATCCTGTTTATGCTCCTGCCATTTTGCTGAGGGAAGTTCCGTGCCAGCCATCTTTAAGTACAACTACCAGGGTGTACTGTTTGGGTAAGTGCTGAACAAAACACTGTATGACTTTTCCAGTCACTCATTTTGTATGCTGCTTTGGGGCCGTCCATAAATTATGTTACACATTTTCAGCCATTTTTACCCCCATTACACTCTGGTTATGCTGGCCACAGACCCACCCTCCCCATGTTATGCTAATGCAAAGTGTAGTGTAGCATAAAAACCTGAGTGTAGTTGCATTTTGTTAGTGCTGCTGTACCATGCAGTTACTCAGTGCAATGCTGTGCGACTGTGTCACCTGATTCCAAGGTCCCTCTAGCTGTTGGTACTCATTCAAAGGACAGATTAGGCACACATGCATCAGCAACACTGCTTATATATAATTACTATGCCTTAGACTCTTCCCCTCTTGTTATACCCTGGTTGGTCTGAGTAATTGGCCATTAGAAACTTGTGAGTTGTTAAGCCCAAAATATTATTATATTACATCCTAGTTACACTGTTAGGACCGCCTCCCCCTCCTAGCGTAACATAATTTATGGATGTATTGTGCTAACGTTTTAGGAAATGTGTGTGACAAGGAATGTGCATTAGATGTTATTTGTAATTGTCGTCACCTGTCGTCATCAAGTATGCCATAATTTACCATGTTTTGGCCAGTAACTTGTGCAGCTGTAAAAAATGGAATATAAATCCAGAATGAGCTTTTCTCAGTCAATGAAAATAGCACCTAAAGAGTAAAGACACTGCCTAAAATTGATAGAGAACCTATGGCTGAAATGTAGCCACATCTTTCTTATCCATCATGGCTTTTGACAATGTTCTAATTGGGTGTGCATGGATTGTTGTTGCAGTGCTCCTGCGTTACACAGCACCCAGGCCCAGATCGCCTCAGTCACGGCGGCACGTGACCCTCGCCACGAGGCTGCGAGCGGGCCAGTACCCAGCTCGCCCCAGCCACGACGGCACGTGACCCTCGCCACGAGGCTGCGAGCGGGTCTGTGGCCAGTACCCAGCTCGCCCCAGCCACGGCGGCACGTGACCCTCGCCACGAGGCTGCGAGCGGGCCTGTGGCCAGTACCCAGCTCGCCCCAGCCACGGCGGCACGTGACCCTCGCCACGAGGCTGTGAGCGGGCCTGTGGCCAGCAGTAGCACCCAGCTGGACTCAGCAACGGCGGAACGCTGCCCTCGCTGCCAGGCTCCGTCAGCGGCAGCAGATGTCATCAGGGCGCTTGAGCACCGCATCGAGCAGCTGGAGCGTGATGCGGCCGCCAAGAACAGTAAACTCAGAGAAGAAGAGGACAACATGCTGAAGGTGGTCACTGTGGCGCAGGTAAAGGAAAATGCATCGCATGATAGGCTCTGGTTGAAGTTTTCGCGTAACAAGACATGTTGAGGTACCTTGTGCATTACTTCTTCTTTCAACTTTGTTTTTGAAGCTCCGTGAGAGTAAAAGAAACGAAGGAAGCATGTTGGTCTATTTGTCTTCAGATAATATCTTTATTAAACAATGTCTTTAGTAGATACTGTCATCCACTAACATGAGTGGAGAATCGTTTCTTGGTGTGGCATTGGCCACACCTGCCATACTACATTCTCCACACATGTCCACTGATGATACGAGAAGCGCTCGTGTTCACGTTTTGATTACTCTTGGTTCTAGCTTCGCGTCATGAAGACCGCCAAACGACCGAAGGCGTGGGACGACGACAGTCTCACTAAGGCTCTGGGGATGCGCGCCAGCATGTCCCGGAAGCTGTACGACTACCTGCGCTGCAAGATGAGGTCAGCCAATTTTTTTCCTTTATTCGCGTTGTATTGGTGACCAGCTATCTCCATCCATATGATGAATCCATTTCCCATCACTGTTAAAATTGTAATCCGTGAATCCCCTGATAACAGTTCATTGATTGTTTATTTCTAGCTGGCCTCTTCCGTCAGCGAGGACCCTGCGTCGCTGGGTGGCGACGTTCAAAATCACCCCAGGCTCCTTCTCCAGCATGCTTGGCTTCCTGGAGGCGGCCTCCGGCAGCATGGAGCCGCTGCAGACAAACTGTGTTATCTTGTTCGACGAGATGGCCATCGACTCCCGACTGGTGTATGACCACACGCAGGACATCGTCCGAGGTCCTCACGCACAGGCGCAAGTCGTGATGGTGAGCAATTATGACGAAGGCTACATAAATGGTTGTACCAAATCACTAGATCATCAATCAATGTAATTTTACCAAATAGTCAGTATGTTAATAATGCATGCCTCTGATGCATTGCCCGGTTGGTGTCTTATCCTGAAAAGATGACCGAAGCATGCACTGGTGCGCGAAGCGAAGCTGGAGGTATGCATTAGAGGTGGCAAAAGTTGACATTTTTGGGACCCAGACCCGACCCGGTCCCAAAAGCTGAAAAAATGGACCCAGTTATACCCGGTGCAAGACAAGTTTAGACCCAGCGGACCCAACTAGCAAAATGTTGTCTCGCAACTAATATTGACAAATCTGCACTCTGCCAGGGGCGGATCCAGACAATCTTCAAGGGGGGGGGGGGGGGGTTATCAATTGCAGTGGTGCCCCTACCCATACTCAAATTTGAAAACTCAACGGATTTGGTCCACTATATTTTTAGGGTGCCTCTATTTCAGCATTTTTTTAATTGACAACGGTGGATATAGGTATTTGCAATATCAGTCGTACCCTTTGTATCATTTAAAGTGCCGCGGATGGTGCTCAAATATATTATTTGTACAGTCAAGGGCGGCCCCAGACGGCTGATGAAGAATTGACCAAGAGGGAAGTCTAGGTTCATGACGGGGGGGGGGGGGGGTTGGAAGACGTCTTTTTACGAGCAGTACATCTTATGCATGCGATAACTATTATTGCGCCGCGAATCGGCGCCAAAATTAGAGGTTTTGAGCGGGTTGGAGAACTAATTTTTGCTATTGGAACCAGCATGCAGGGTCAAAACGAGGAAACATCTGGAGCAAAAGGTGATGTCAAAAGACATGTTGTCCTCCCCCCCCCCCCCCCCATTTAAGGCCAAAGGTGGGGCCATGATCCCCATATCTCCCCCCCCCCCTGCGGCCGTCAGTGTGTACAGTCTATATAAGACCCTTTTGTACTGGAAAAGAACATTGATTGATTTTCACCGCGTAGCGGCGCATATATTTTTTTTTTTTGTCTGGATAACTAGGCCCTAAAAAAATCGAAAGGTTCTATAATCTATATGTATCAGCCCAAGGGAGCCCTCAGGGCCCCTCGAGTCCGATACGTTGTTGCCTCTGGTATAAAGGCACGTTGGTGCCCCTTCATAGCCCAAGGGACGGGAGGCATGAAGGGACATTTTTTTGGCATAATTTAGCAATTTTAATGTAGTATCATTTCACGATTTTTTTCTCTCCAGCGACCAATGCTTGTTATTTCATGGCAGCACCAGACCATTGTTTTCCCTCCTGGATTTAAGGAGGCACAGTGCCCCGGTGTCTCCCCTCGCCCCACAGTGCCGTCTACCGTCACGATGGTGCCCCTGTCACACCGGCGAGGTGGTGTCCTTGGTTCACCGGCACGGTGGTGCCCCCTGATATACCGGCGCGGTGGTGCCCCCTGGTATACCGGCGCGGTGGTGCCCTTGGTTACACAAATACTGAATGATTTGCGCCGCGTAGCGGCGCGGATTTTTTAATTTTATTGGTGGTAGAACTTTGGGTGAGTAACCTCGCCCATTTTGCAACAGTCTAGTATGCATCATCCACTTTGTTACATGAAACCGAGCAACATGTGAAAATGTTGCCCGGTTAATATTTTTTGTAGCTTTTGAACTTCACCATGTAACAATAGGAAATATATCAGACTGATATTTTTCGTAACACTGTCCTAATTTGTGGTCCTGTGGTCCTGACCCTCTACCTCCAGGTCCGCTCCATTTTCGTAACACTGTCCTAATTTGTGGTCCTGTGGTCCTAACCCTCCACCTCCAGGTCCTCTCCATTTTCGTAACACTGTCCTAATTTGTGGTCCTGTGGTCCTGACCCTCCACCTCCAGGTCCGCTCCATCACCGGCTCGTGGAAGCAGCCGGTGATGGTGTCCTTTGACACCGCCATCACGGCACCCATCCTCTTTGACCTCGTCCGCGCCCTGGAGGCACTCGGCTACCCAGTCCGCGCCGTCGTGAGCGATATGGGCCCAAAGAACATGGGCCTGTGGAAGGCCCTGCAAATCACGCACGACGGCACTACTGGCATCCTGAAGCCGTGCCACCCGGACCGGTGAGGACACTGATCACGCTCAGCGGCTGTTATACATTTGGTGAGGGAGGGATAGCTCAGTCGGTAGACCGTTTGCACCCGTGCCAAGAGGTCCCGGGTTCGATTCCCCGAAAGTGTGAGCGGCCTCCCGCGGAGGCATTGTTCCTGCCTAAGTTCAGTGGGAGTTGAAGAGGACCCGATTATAATTGGCATTATGAGCTTGTGAGTTGTTAAGCCCAAAACTATTATGTTTCGACTTTTGTTTGTAAAAAAATGTGTGAAGCTCAAGCATTAGTCATATTGTATTGTGTTGACTATTGATCTTGTTTACAGTCACATCTGGTTCTTCGCGGATGTCCCGCACGTGATGAAAAACATCCGCAGCCACGTCCTGGATGACGGTCTGTACCTATGTGAGCGGTCAGGTACCGCGGACGTGGCGCCCGTGCTGGACCGGGCGCTGCTGCAGGACCTCGTCAAAGTCGCGTCCGAGCACGAATTCAAGATGTGCTTCAAGCTCACCGAGAGGCACATCACCGTACGTACCGTTGTACCATGTAGTATCGTTGATTAATTTTAGACAGTGTAATCAGTTGCACGTTACATTAAATCGGATTCCCATTACTCGGGTTATTCGTACATCGTTAGCATGAATTGGTAAACAGTGGCACTAATGGCGGCGGTGCGTGCGTTTTTAACAGGGCTGTAGAGCCAGAGTCGGAGTGGGCAATGTTTGTGGCAATAAGTTGGGGCCGGAGTCAGAAGCTATAGAATAAAAAATCCGGGTTCAGGGTCGGGTCGGGGTTGACTCTTGCAAAACGGCATCGACTCCGCAGCCCAAATTTGTCGACTTGGGTGGGAAATGACACCCAAATGTGAAATGTTTTCCACTCTTTTACCCATTTTAAGAGTGAATTTTCCTCTCCCAAATTATGAATTGTGATATTGATTCTGACATAAATATTGACTAAAAGTGCATGATTTCAACGAAAACTACTGCTTTTCATATTCCAAACAGAAATCAATATTGTACCATTTTCGACATAATTTTCCACTCGTGTTTTTTTTTTGCTCGAATTTCCTACTCTGACACCCCAGCAAAAATGGAATTTTGGGACACTGCGGCGCAGTCCTCGTTTTAACCCTCGCCAGTGCAGCGTCCGATACCAACGTGACCATGCAGGAGGGGGGGGGGGGTACGACCCCCCACCTGGCGTGTCGGCCCTAATGGAGCTAAAGCTTCCATTCAGAAACGAGCGTGTTGCTTGTGACGAGAGGAAACCATTGATAACCGATTAAAGGCCCTGGGTCATTATGTTTTCTCTGAGGTCATGTCAAGTCATGTAATTATGGTCATGTCCGGTCATGTCATTATGGTCATGTCCGGTCATGTCAAGTCATGTCATTATGGTTATGTCCGGTCATGTCATTATGTGACCTCTGAGGTGTGCAAATGCCATTTTCCGTGTCCGGCAGGCCACACACGCGGACCGGCAGAACGTGCGCCTAGCGGCGCAGGTGCTCAGCGACACCACTGCAGCCGCCATCCGGGAGCTGTTCGAGGGCGAGGAGGCGGCCGCCAGGACCTGCGCCACCATCGACGCCGGCTTCGATGTGCTGAACTCCCGCTGCCTGTTCGCCGACAAGCCGCTCCGCTGCGCTCTCGGAGTCACCGAGCACTGGGAGCAGCAGAAGGAGGCGCTGGAGCAGCTCCGTCAGCTCCTCGAGACGGCACGGTTCGGCGGCAAGAAGTGGCTGCTACCCTGCCAGAAGGGTTGGATCGTGTCGATCCGCTCCACGCTCGCGCTGTTCGACGAGATGCGGCGGGTGGCGGGCTTCTCGTTTCTCCTGACGGCGCGCCTGAACCAGGATGCCCTGGAGTCTTACTTCAGCACCATTCGAGCGCGCTTCGGGAGCAACGTGAACCCGTCGCCCGTCGAATTCCTCCAGCGCGCGCGGCTGCTCCTGATCGGCGCAGACCCCGCCGCCGCCCGCAACACAGCCGTCCAGCCAGAGTGCGCCGCTCCCTCGGCCTTCCTGCAGGCGACCAGACAGCCGCAGCCTACGGAGGAGGCGGAGATCGTCAGCGTGTCGGTGGTGGCCCGAATCTGTGAGCCGGCCGAGGGGAGGAGGAGCCGGAGCCGGAGGCTGCTGAGGCCATCCCGACAGCCGTCTTGGAGGAGATTGGCCTGGCCTCGTGTGGCGATCCAACGGAGGCCGGCCCCTCGGAGTCGGACGCTGAGACTCGCGCGCAGAGTTACGGCATGGCTTATGCCGCGGGGTTCCTGGCCGCCAAATGCGCACGCTCGGACCCCTCTTTGGGTGTGCGCACCGCCGATGCCGTCGCCGAGGAGGTGCCGGACGACGCCCGCTGGATCACCCTGCTGAGCCGAGGCGGCCTCACGGTGCCCTCGCGGGAGTGGCTCGACACCTTCAGGGAAATGGAAGCCACCTTTTGTTCCGTCCATCACGGCAAGGGTCTGCCACGGCGCAACAAGGAGCTCGACAACCTCTCCCGCGAGCCCGGTGTCGTCGGCGGCCTAGTGGCCTTACTGCGCGAGAGGTGGCCGCGGCTCGACCCCCGCGTGCTGACCGCCTACGCGCAGCTCCGGACGAGGTTCCGAATTCGCTACGTCGCTCAGCTGCGAAGGCGAGATCACGCGGAGGCGCTAAAGGATGCCGCGACCAGGCGCAAGACGACGGCTAGTGGGGCTGCGAGAGGATCTGGTAACCCACTGCCGGCATCCAGCCGAGTGATTCGGAAGCGCCGACAACTCCACCGAGGCGCGGCCCATTTGTAGTTGCCGAAGCGGGGAGCGGGTACAAGGTTTGTGAACGTTGCGCTCGCGCGACACCCGTGTCTGTGCCGGTTCGAGCAGTGCTGTGGACGGGCCTGGGAGTCAGCTGTGAGCGGAGAGCTGTGCGTAGTGGATTTTGACCTTTTTTTTAGCCGGGGTTGGTTGTTGATCCGTTGGTTTTGAGCCGGGCCAGTTGATCGGCTGAGTTGCGTTGAGTGAACGATGCGTTACGTTGAGCGCTCTGTTGATATTATCACCGTTGGGTGGTGCGTTTTGTGAGGTGGCGCTGTTGCGCTATCTCACGGGCGGTGACCTGGCGTTTGCGTGCACACGTGCCAGAATCACGGACACGGATTATGTGGCATCGCTCCCATCTGATGTGCAAACGTACTTATGTTTTGCGTTTTTTTTTATCGAACACCAAGTGTTCACTCACATCCATCGTGCGCTAGCCGATGTGGTGCTGCTCGTAAAGTGCGTGATTCATTTGTTGGACATATCGAGCTCGTTTAGAAAGCCTGGTTTGTCATATGTGCAAATCATGAAATACTTGTGTGTATGGTGGTTGGGTGGGCCCGTTGTGAAAATGATGCGATTTATCGGATGTTTGGTTGAGTATTCCTGTGGCTGACGATTGTGGCGCGGTTGGTGCGTCGCATTTGTCTCGCGACGCGTCGACATCTGCGAACAGTGTTAATTGTCATTGATATGTCGGTAGCAATGCAGTATTCGCGTGATTTTTCGTTGTTTTGCGTTTCGGCCGATCCGTCACCTGTGACGCTGCAATAAAGTAATTTATCCTGCAAAAATGTCAATTATATTTGAGGATTTCCGGAAATCTTCTCAGTCATAAGACAACCTATATATTTTCTTAAAAAAACAAGGGGTCCAACAGCTAAAGTCGAAGGGGCCCACCAAAGTCTGGGGCCTACTATTGCTACGTGGCAGCTTCCCGTGACCGAATCTGCCCTGGATCCGCCACTGCTGACACATTCCCTCCCAAAAACTCGGAGTTCAATTGCTTGTACTTCAAAAACGGACTTCAAACGAAATTGACCCAGCTAAAGCTGCTTTGACTTCCTTTAAAACAAGAAATATATCAATTTTCGACCGTTTTCGGTCCTTTTGGTGGGACACTGTCCCCATGCTCCCCTCATCCTGCAAGGCCCCACAGTGCATATACATACACAAGTCTGGGGCGTCCGTCATGTGACCAATTTGACCTGCTGCTTAGATAATCGACTAACCAGCGCTGACCTGTCCTGTCACCGGGGCTATAGACCCGGTGATGTGCCCAGTGCCCACTGCCGCTGCCGCTGTCTCCGGAATCCAGAGCTGTGCGCAGAACGATGCGCATTGCACAACACCGATCTAGTCTGAGGGGGGACATGATTTTGCCCCCCCCCCCCAATAAATTTGTAAGAGGGGGCCCTACAATAAGTTGACTGATGCCCGAGGTGCCCCCAGCCAGCCTGAGGGGCCCTCTAAGGCCAACAGAAGGGCGAAAGCCCTCAGTCGGCCTGCAGGGGGCCCAGCAGGGTAAAAGTGCTGATCGGCAGCATAAGAATTAGTTATATCGTTAGACAACTGCAAAAATATCACTCCTAAATCCTAGTCTGAGACTGGTTATTGATTCGACTCTGATGAATCAATTACATTTTTCAATCAAAATTCCTAGAAGGAAACAAAATACTGATTTAACACAGGATCTTTTGATTCATGAATCATGATTGAATCAAAATATGCACAGTAGCAAGGCAGATTGAATCAAAAGATTGTTTCAATGTTGTTTCAATGGTGAATCAAACATGCATTGATCAAAACATGGTTTGATTCATTGAATCGGAAATAATCATTTAGGTATCAAAATTGTTGCCCATGGATCAAACAGTAATTGAATCATTCATGTTCCATAGTTAATCGTGATTGAATCATTTAACAAGGTTTAATCGATAACCAGTCTGTATCCGATCGCT
This sequence comes from Chirona hameri, assembly GCA_036785665.1. Classification (NCBI taxonomy): domain Eukaryota; kingdom Metazoa; phylum Arthropoda; class Thecostraca; order Balanomorpha; family Balanidae; genus Chirona; species Chirona hameri. The sequence continues at coordinate 37,357 of JAXIVJ010007569.1, forward strand.
GACGTCCATTACAACGCATTATACTCTTACGCACGATATGACTATCCAATTGTAACTCTAAGTTCTTCACGAATTTAAATTATACAAATATATATTTACCACCATATAAAAGCTGAATAAATTATGTACATGACTCTATGAGCTTCTTTGAGATATCTTGCCGGATGAAGTCATGAAAAATCCATGAATAAAAAATGACACGATTTCCCATTATAACCCAACGGGGCCAAAAGCGCGATGGTCCCACGAATATCGCAAGTGCCCTCGCCACAAACGCACGTTCACATAACCGAATTCAGACGCCCCCACTGTATTTATATCCACTGTGGTTTTTAACACGGTCATATAATAGTTTTTACTTTGGAAACACTTTGGAATGAGAAACTTGATTATTTTTCCGTTTTCCTTTATTCCCCGCACAAATTCTCGCCTTTGTTTTCTCCAAAAAAAAAATCTATAGTACTTGATAGTATTAGAATGCACTTCTCTTGGCGCAAGAAAGACGAAATATTGCATTGCTATTGGTACGTGTAAACCACTACATCTAAGATTGGAGGGACTAAGATGCACACAAATATGCATTATTTTATATTAGATGTCAAAATGTATGTATTATTGTAAAATTTATGGGTAACTTATGAACTTGGGGGATATTTATGTAATGCTTTGCTTGCATATGATTGTTTTATTTATCAATTTGAGGCTTTGGGAAATACTTTGTGCCTAATATAAATTGATACCTTGGTATATGAGTATGAGTTTGAAGGCTTCTTGAATGAAACTGATAATATTGTTGGGATGGTAGATACATTTTGTTACTAGCTGTGAATTTTTAATTCGATTTGTTATGTTCTGTGATCTATTTCTGTATTTAGGAAATCCTTTTGTCATCATGTGCTTTGTTGCTTGATATTGTTTTGCCAGGCTTGTATTAAGTTACTTGTTCCATTTTTAGTGTGCAAGACTAACTCCCAATATTGAATTGCAATTTTAAAATAAGTACTTACCTTAAGGCATCAATATACATTTTACCTATAACAATGTGTGTTTAATTGTTTGATAAATTTAGTTGCCAGGCTTGCATTAGGCTATTTTTTACATTTTTTACCAATAACTCATAAAATGTCACATTCAAAAGTAAAAATAAAGTCAGGAAGTTAGTGTGGCACTGCCACACCAACTTTTAAGATGGTGTGGCCATGGCCATACCTGCCATACCGCATTCTCCGCCCATGGATGTCATTGCTGCCTGGATATATACCTCATATCGGCATATTGTCATCGCTTGCACATTGCATACTGACGGACATGATCTGTTTCGCTTCACAATACTCATGGGGTACAATACCGGGGGTGCATACAACACTTGTCTTTAATTTATTCTGCTTTAAACTCGGTTTCGACGTAGAAAACATTGATGGAATACTTCCATTATTTCTGAGACAAAACTAGTCTAGACACATGCCTTTTTATTGAAATTTATCAATTTCAAATTTTGAGCTTATGTGACCTGACCTTGACCTTATATGGTGTCAGATTGTAAACATGGCTGCTACTATCAAATTATACTTGTAGAATAACCCATACAAGATGTGTCGCATGACTTTCGTAGACCTCTTGCTAATAGTGACCTTTTGTGACCTTGACCTTCGCTTACAATTTCACTTTGACTTATGCGGGATATGTATTATACCTTTGGGATCACTTTGTGCGATAATAGTCTCAATCTAAGGCTTTGGATGGAAAGTATGGCCCAAAAACTCACATCTCAATTTTGATATTTGACCTGACGATGACCTGACATGTGACCCTTTTTTGAAAATGTCGTGTATGCTTTGGATGAGTCTCATTAGTCGTTTTCACGAAGGATTTTGCGTTTGGGGTGTTTGGGGCGATTGGGGCGATTGGGGCGATTGGGGCGTTTTGGGTAAATGGGTCTATAACTTGTAAGAACACGGCTTTTCCCGGTGATTTTTGTATATCAATCGCAACTTTATGAATTAATGCATTTTTTCTGAAAATTCCATTTGAATGATAACACCATAGTTTACTTAAAATGAACAATTTCATCTTAAATTAGCTCTGGTGATGCCAGATGGCTGTGGTGGTTTGGGGCGTTTGGTGAGACTCCATCTTGCTCGAATCCCAGATGTGCGGGGTTCGGGAAATTGTCATATTTTGCAACGACATGGTTTTCAGGAATAATAGCTTATTTCAATGAAAACTAGATGAATTAGTCCATTCATATTTCCAGTCATATTCCTTTTTGATAGCAAGGATTAAGGATAATTAGCGATTTCGTTTTGATCATTTGTTGTAAGATGACGAGAATGTTGGCTCCGGCTCTGCGCTGGCTCCGCGCAGGCGCCGCCGCCCGGTAACCATGGCGACCACGTGACTCTGGCGCCAGCCGGCCCGTGACCATGGCGACGAGCCAGCCGGTCGCCTGACGTCACGTTGCGCATGTGCAGAGTATGTGTGCTGATGGACTGCAATATGTCGCTGATGGACTGCAGTATGAGGGCTGATGACTGCAGTATGAGTGCTGATGACTGCAGTCTGAGTGCTGATGGACTGCAGTATGAGTGCTGATGGACTGCAGTATGAGTGCTGATGGACTGCAGTATGAGTGCTGATGGACTGCAGTATGAGTGCTGATGTACTGCAGTATGGGTGCTGATGGACTGCGGTATGAGTGCTGATGTACTGCAGTATGGGTGCTGATGGACTGCGGTATGAGTGCTGATGGACTGCAGTATGAGGGCTGATGACTGCAATATGAGTGCTGATGACTACAGTATGAGTGCTGATGGACTGCAGTATGAGTGCTGATGGACTGCAGTATGAGTGCTGATGGACTGCAGTATGAGTGCTGATGGACTGCAGTATGAGTGCTGATGGACTGCAGTATGAGTGCTGATGGACTGCAGCATGAGTGCTGATGGACTGCAGTATGAGTGCTGATGGACTGCAGTATGAGTGCTGATGGACTGAAGTATGAGTGCTGATGGACTGCAGTATGAGTGCTGATGGACTGCAGTATGAGTGCTGATAGACTGCAGTATGAGTGCTGATGGACTGCAGTATGTCGCTGATGGACTGCAGTATGAGTGCTGATGGACTGCATTATGAGTGCTGATGGACTGCAGTATGAGTGCTGATGGACTGCAGTATGTCGCTGATAGACTGCAGTATGAGTGCTGATGGACTGCAGTATGATATCAGGAGCTGAGCGCCTCCACCGGCAGCCGCCCCCTCGCGTCGCTCCCCAGTTTTCTAGTGATTTCGTGCGGTTTTAAGTGTTGGCCATCTGCAAGATTTGTCTCGTGTTAGCAGGTAGTGTTTGTGGACTGCACGAAGTGATTTTCGTGCCTCTTTTCTTTAGTGTTCTATATTTGAGCCTCGATTAGTATTGTCAATTTTGGCCATGGGCCCCGCTCGCCGAAACTATATTCTACCGTTCTCGGAAGAATCTACCACCGCCGTCTCGACCAATCACAAGGCCGGGCACTCCCCTACCGTCTCCAGTATACCGTCGTCGGCGCCGACACCAGCCCGCGCACCGGACCGGGGAACTACATGGCCGACCCTCCGCCGCCCGGTGTTATACATCATTCGGCACCCGGTGCCCTCCCGGACAGTGGCGGCGTAAGGCGGCACCGCAGGGGGAGAAGAGCCGGCCACCGCGTTCAGGCACGTCGTCGTCACGCCATCGACGATGAACATCAACGACGCCTGAACCACGGCCGCGCTCTGATCCCCCTCACCGGCCCTGAACCCGCCTCTGGAACAGGGGTCATCACTGCCAGCCATGGACGCGCCACCGGTACGGGGCGTGGAGGGAGCGGCGTCCAGCCGACTGCTCCCGGCGCTGGGGCCTCGTCGCCCCGTCGTGTAGATCGCCAACCGACACATGAGACGGACCACCGACGGGGCGACCGCTCGGTCCGATCTGACGCACCAGCGACCGGCCGTGCGGAGCCAGCCCCGGCACAGGGCCCGAGCGCCGCCCGGACCGAGAGCCAGGCCATTCAAGTGCAGGTGGGGTACCGGCCGAGCTCGGCCGGGACGGGACCGTCCACGGACCGGGTCACATATGCACCGGGGATAGGCTGCGTGACCCGCTGCCTGGTGGAGCCGCCACGGCTGACTCTGCGGCAAACTAACTCGTGCAACACCACCGATGACAGAAACGGCGTTCTCACTATAAGTCACCTAAACGTGAGATATATCATGCCATCCCTGGACAATGTGAGGGATCTGCTGGCGACGCACCAAATCGACATTCTGTGCGTGGGGGAGACATGGCTGACATCTGACATAAGTGACAGCTTCCTCATCTTCCCCGGGTATTCAATGATAAGGAGAGACAGGGGAAGACCAAACCGGGTGCCCGTCCGAAAGGGTGGAGGAGTCTGCATCCTGTTCCGAGACTCCCTTGCAGTCGAGAGGCTCTCGATCAAATCCACTGACTCTGACCTTGAGTGTTTGTGGGTACAGGTCGTGAGCCGCCGACCGATCATAGTCGGAGTCGTATACCGACCACCCAGCGCCACAGTCTCACCGTCACTGCAGGACCTGAGCCACCAGCTCACACAGGTGCTCGCCAAAAACAAACCCTCCTACCTGCTCGGGGACACGAACTTTGACCTGATGAGCACCAACAAACCGGGTGTGTCGGCTTACCAGCAGCTGCTGACGGAGTACAGCCTGTTGCAGTTGATAAACACGCCGACACATCCCAGCCCGACCCCGACTCTACTGGACCACCTGATTACCAACACCCCGGACCTGACAAGCGACGCGAAGGTGATCACATGCGATATCAGCGATCACGATATGATCACTGCGCAGGTCAAGGGAGCCCGTGTACGAAGACGGCCCACTGATATAACCGTCCGGGCAACCAGGCAACTCTGTCCGGATGCACTCAGGCTGGATATGCTCATAGATGACTGGACTCCTGTATATAACTCTACGTGCCCAGATGAAAAGCTCGACAAGTTTCTCGCCGTATGGAACCGCAACATTGACAAGCACATGCCGCTCACACGCATCCGAGTCCGTCACCCACCGTGCCCCTGGCTCTCCGAAAGCGATGACCTTAGAGATAAGATGAAAGAAAGGGATATCGCACGCACCGACAGGGATGCGAATCCATGTGCAGACTCACGTGAGAAGTACCGGTCCTGCAGAAACGCCGTAAAAAGCGCTCAGTACAGTGCTTGCTCATCATATTTCAAGACGACGTTCAAGAACAGCCGACAAGCAACCTGGCCTAACATAAGGCGGTACATCATGGCGGGTAAGAAGCCGACTCGCACCGCAGCGGACCCCGCAGAGGGGACACGCGAGTGGGCAGACAGGCTCAATGCCCATTTCGCCTCGGTCGGCCCCGCCGTGGCCGAGTCACTGGCTGCGGCCGCGGTCGAGGGAGAGATTCTTGGGCCGCGCCCTCCCCGAGTGTGTGCGAGCGCGTTCCGGGTGGCTCCTGCTACGCTGCCGGAGCTGTCGGTTGCCCTGGGACGGATGGGAGTGTCGCGGTCATCTGGTGCCGACGGCGTCACGATACAGATGCTGAGAATGACGTTTCCTGTAGTTGGACCGCATTTGCTTAATGTTGTTAACTGCTCGCTTGTGACTGGCCAGGTACCGAACATGTGGAAAACGGCGACTGTGCTGCCAACATTTAAGTCAGGCGACCGCTCAGATCCGAACAACTATAGACCCTTGTCCATCTTATCGGTATTGGTAAAGTTATGTGAACGAATTGTATGCACCCAAGTAGTGACGTATTTACATGAGAACAACATACTGTGCCCGCAGCAATACGGTTTCCGTCCGGGACACTCCACGGAGCATGCCATGCTGGACGCAGTCGCATACGCAACCCACCAGATCGATGTTGGCCGCGTGGCCTCTTTAGTGACGGCCGACACCTCTAAGGCATTCGATAGTGTGCGACATGGTATGCTTCTGGAAAAGCTAGGATGGTACGGGGTTGACAGCCATTGGTTTAGGGACTGGCTCTCTGATCGCTCCCAGACTGTTCGAGGGGGATCACCACAACCCCTGCCTGTGACTCACGGTGTGGTGCAGGGCTCGGTGCTAGGACCAGTACTGTTCTTGATTTTTACTAATGATTTTGCATCACATATCACTCATGGGAAAATAATTTTGTATGCCGACGATGCTCAATTTATCGATTCTGAAGTACCAAGTGACGTCGAACAACTCAAAACCAGAATAGAGAGCACATTGGCTACTGCTCTCACATGGTTCACTCAAAACAGCCTTAAAATTAATCCAACTAAAACCGAGTTCCTCTTCTTCAAAACGCGCAGCAGGAGGACTCGAGATATCACTATCCGTTTTGGTGATCACACTCTAACATCCGCTCCTAAAGTCAAAGTACTGGGCGTGGTCCTCGATCCTGCACTCACCTGGGAAGACCATGTGACGATGACTGTGCAGCGCTGCAATCATGTGCTCGTGGGCCTGTGCAAGCTGCGTAGCAAAGTGCCTCGTGAGCTCAGAACATTTTTAATCGAGACGCTAGTTTTCCCCCTTGTGAGATATTGTGCGTGTGTTTGGGGAGGTGGGTGTGCCACTCAGAGAGCGCGGCTGCAGAAAGTGATCAATTTTGCGGCACGCATTGTATCGGACCTAAAACGACGCGACCATATTTCGGCCACTCTTCCCGAGCTCGGCTGGCCGTCTATAGAGGGCATGATTGCGGCTGCTGACGTTGCCCTCATCCATAGGTTAATTACTAGGGAGGACACGCCAGATGCTTTAAAAGCTCTGATCGTGTTCCGTACTCAGGTAACGAACCGCACGTCACGCCATCAGGGGCACCCCTCCTGTAGTTACCGCGGGTGAGAACAGAGCTGGCGCGCCGTTCTTTTCAATATAGAGCCCTGAAACAATGGAATGTCCAAGACGCAGCCCTCAGGCGTGGTTGTGGCGTTGATGAAGTGTGATTTCTGTGGTGTGTTGCACTCAAACGACGATGTATTTTATGTGATGTAGGATGATATCTGATGCGTGATACGATATAAGTTTTGGACATGTCCTCTTGTAATAGGAACATGGAAAAGCCAGTTTACTGGAAATGTTCTTAATAAATCTGATTCTGATTCTGATTCTGATTCTGATTCTGAATGCTGATAGACTGCAGTATGAGTGCTGATGGACTGCAGTATGAGTGCTGATGGACTGCAGTATGAGTGCTGATGGACTGCAGTATGAGTGCTGATGGACTGCAGTATGAGTGCTGATAGACTGCAGTATGAGTGCTGATGGACTGCAGTATGAGTGCTGATGGACTGCAGTATGAGTGCTGATGGACTGCAGTATGAGTGCTGATATACTGCAGTATGAGTGCTGATGGACTGCTGATGAATGTAAAATGGGGGGATTTTCTGGGAAAAAAATATGTGCTGTTCGTGATTGTTTGGGACGACATGAACGTCACATGTGGGCATTATATGCTGTAATTTGTTAAATTTGATATATTGCGCATAGGCAGATCCAGGAAAAAACATGGGGCACCATGCACGTAACGCTTGTATCATCTTACTAATTTGAAGTAGGACCTAATTTGAGGGTGGGTATCGCCTCCCATTTTTTATCCTGAGTGCGCCTATGCCCCAAAAATATGTACAATCCCAGTATATATGATGCATATTGCATTGGAACTGTTTCTGACGCATTTATTGCACTGCAAACCACGAAGGAAGTATGCGCCGCAAAACCGCATTCGTAACACCCTCCCCAAAACAGGAGCCTGGAACCGCCTCTGCTAGACCGATTGTTTTTCAAAATTTTGACACAACACGCGCCATTCAATTTTGGAAAAGTCACAAAGTTTCAGGACGCTAGGCTTAACGGTTTAGAAGCGGCAAGTGAAAAACCACCGGGGGGGGGGGGGGGGGCAGAATCTGCCCCGCAGGGAATAGGGTTAACACGTGCAAACTTCGCCCACAGGACGTTCCTACAGGCAGTCGTCCCTGTGGCTGGTATGCCACAGGACAACGAAATACGATCACTACCCTCAGCTACAAGCTTTTCTATCAGCTTAACCTGCTCCTTCCGAGCAGTTTGAGCCATAGCGGCTGTGCCACGACCAAGCACAAGCACGTAACCCTATTTGTAACAGGCTCCTGGCTACCCCTATTTGTAACAGGGGGGGGAGGAGGGGTGGATTCCGCCCCCCGGAGATCTCGAGATCTACCCGTCCGATTTTCATAAATGAAACGGCGTTCGGTTCCCCTCAACACAATCTACATTTCTAAGTAATACAACAATCTACATTTTTGATAGGGGGGCAACAGGGGGGCAAAAACTACACATTTTAGTGGTATTTTTGATCCAACACAGCTGTCATGTTTATCGACCGATTTTAACACAACTAATAGGAATGGATAGAGATTGAATTGGAAATTGATATATGGCTATGAATTTGGAAAATTCAAAAATCATAGGCGTGTGCAGGTCACTCAATATGGGGGTAAATGCGTATTAAAACCATTTTTTATGTTGTTTTTTGATAAATGAAATGGTATGTTATTGTGACATTAGACAAAACAGTTATGATCATATTTTTTGCCATAGGCGGTACCAGGTTAGTAAAAAAGGGAGGTCAAATTGGGAAAAAATATTACCCGCAGGCAAGTTGCACTATAAAGCACTATAAATAAGTTACTGATCGTAGACAGTTCCTTTTTGCATGTTGTTCTTCATCATAGGCGTATCCAGCATCCAAACTGGGGAGGCGCAAGACTTTTTGATAAGTATATTATCCGCTATTATGGTCCCCCTGCGCTATACTAAATAGTCAACAGCGACTATTTCACTTACAACTTCAATTCACATTGCTTACCCCCCTTTTTACCCTACCTGGACTCGCCTATTATCTTATAATCGTTTGTAGAGTACCCTGTGGTGCGTGTTTCATCCGAAAACTGCAGTATGTTATGTCATTGTACGCCCATGCCTCTAGTTTCCTTGCAAAAATATGACCCCCTTTTTCCATTCCTGAGCGCGCCTCTGCACCAAAAATGACTTTATTCCCTTTTCTGGCCTCATATGTGCATATATCACTATAAGCCAACCGTCTATTGCGCCGTTATCGCTGGCATATCGTCATCACCATGCCAGTCACCCCCTTTTCATGTGCCTGAACACGCCCCTGAAATTTTATATGCAATAAATTATGCAAAAAAATGGAAACAGAAGCTATCTTTTACATCTTGATAGCTATAAATGCCCCTTACATCGCTATATTGGCTTCCCGCCAAGCATTTAATACTTCCTAGAACCCCCCCCCCCCTTTTCAAGCCCCTGACACCGCCTCTGCCATGCAATTTTTATGATATTGCATTAACATCAACTAATTTGCATATGTTGCAATCACCGTAAACCGATGTAACTCCTTCATATTTGAGGCAGTTAGAAAGAAGCCGTGAAGATCGCATTTCCGGATTATCGTCAAATGTCGCCGCCGAACCCACCCAAAACCGTGCCCTGGAACCGCCTCTGTTCAGGTTAAGAACTCAAAATTTTGACTCCATATGTGAAAATCTGTTTTGGGAAAAGTCCCAAAATTTCATGGGCCTGCTCCCAGTCGTTCTGGAGATATCTGCGAAAAACATGAGGTGGGGGGGGGGGCGGAATCCCCCCCCCCCCCCTGTTACAAATTAACTCGAAAGCAAAATTACAAATAGCCTTATTGTTATGTAAACAATGTGTCCGCCCGCATGTACAAAGTCAATACGAACGAGAGTCGAAGTCAAACGTTTATCTTTTTAATTTAGTGTTTATACTGCGCCTTGATTGTCAACAAGTCATTTTTACAAGTTCTGTTACATTTCATGCATCAAGAATAACAACAAACATTCAATACATACAAATATTCAGCATGGCATTTCAAGGCAATTGCATTTGGTTGCAGCGTCTATCAGCTATACTATACTCAGCTGTTCGCGTAATTGTTTTCCAGACATCTACTCGCCACCGTGCAAAAATATGATAGCATAACCTAACCCTTTTTGTTTTTCCGGATATTTTTTTAGAACACTAAACCTTATGGAGAGGTGGCGAGAGATGTCAGCGCTGCTCGGACGCACGCTAGTAGCACTAGTAGCGCTAGTAGCGCCTTCGTTCTCCATGGCAACCAGGCGTCAGCCAATGAAAAGCCAAAACGTATTCCCTTTCTGGCTTTTCATTGGCTAACGCCTGGTTGCCATGGAGAACGAAAGCGCTACTAGCGTTACTAGCGTGTGTCCGAACAGCGCTCTGGAAAAAAAATATTCACGCGTGGAAGAATGGTTCATGACATGACGCGAGCGTCGTTTTTCGTCGACATCTAAATGAAACGTGTTTTGCCGCATGGTGAAGGTCAACACAAAAATAAATACCTTTTCTTCATATTCGTGAGAAAAATTAACCTTCGTGTTCAATTCCAACAGTCATGTTATATTCTCAAACTATCGTTATATCGTCGTCGGCGTCGGCCTTCCATGTGGCTGATTTTCAAAAATTGAAACAAGGTATTTCGTTCTGTGTGTGTCACAAATTCTTTCAGAGTAGGTAGGTTGGGATATTTCTGCTACTTGAATTGCCGATTATGGCTGATGTCATTAAGTTTATGCCTAATCAGAGCGAAAGAGAAAAGAGAGAAAGAGAGTCTTTTGTTTGTGAATGGTCACCTAGGTACCTATCTATATCTAAACCAGAGTAATGTATTTATGGTAAGTTTATATTTTCTTTTAATATATTCTTTTTCCAGCTCAGTCATTGTTATTCTGTATTATTGCTTACAATGTTTCCCATTGTGAGGTGCCATAAACATCAAGGCTTACCTGTTGGTATTTGCGTAGTATGCTCAACTTCTGGTACCCCTTTCTTCAATGCCCCGTCACACCTGTGAATGGTGCTATTGCTATTTGCTATGCTTACTTATACTTACCTATGCAGTTTATAAATACAAGTAAGTTTGATGTGAATTACCTGTGGCACACTTTTTTAAGTAGGTAACTAAGCGATTTTCGCGACAGGCCATCAGCTTGGGCATTGGGTGTCCGAAAATGTCCAAAGAAATATGCTTTTGTCCGTCCGAAAACCGAATCGGTCTTCGGACAAATTCGGAATTCCGAAAATGATTGTACCGATTGGCACCACTACCCTTGACCATCATTATCAGGAACAAGGCCGATGATACCGGTGCCCATCTAAGATCAGTGCAGTCAGTCGGCAGGGTCGTCTCCGTGAGCAGTGCCTCGACGGGCCATTCCTGCGCAGCTATCGGTAAGTGGAGATGTCGCCCCCACCCTGGCAAGGTCTTAGCTACACCCGTGACCATCATTATCAGGAACAAGGCCGATGATCCCGGTGCCAATCTGCGATAGTGCAGTCGGCCGGCCGGGTCGTCTCCGTGAGCAGTGCTCTCGACGGGCCATTCCTGCGCAGCTATCGGTAAGTGGTTACAGTGATACATACAGCTGCAGTGTTAATCGACCACACCGTAGCTGAACTTTAATATCAAGGGGGTAGGTGTACACAGACGGCGGAAAGGGAGTGCTAAACGGACGAGGGGCAAGAATGACTTTTAATATCTGCTCTGAGAATTGTAGGTCATCAAGGATTGTGGTGACATTTACCCAAATTAAAAAGGCAACTCTGCTCTTGCGCCGAAAAATTAACCTTCGACCATTGACGCACACTCTTAAGTAGATGAATGATGAATGAAAGAATTAATAAATGAAAAAGGAACAATACTGATTGAGCGAATGAATGAATGATATTAAATGCGTAAATCTGTCAGCGATTATTCCTTTACCTAATGGTGGTTATAAACCGGATCAATTGTTCTATTGTGCTTTTGTCTAAAGGTTATTTATGTAATAATTACATCATATTCTAGTAGCAAACCACATAGTGTATTGCAGACAGATGCGTATCTCGTTGCGGTACATATCAAACAAATTATGCAAGTCTTAGTCTCCCATAATTTACCGACTGTACATGTTCGCAGTGCGGCAGCCGGCGGTCGGTATGGGTGTAGGTTCTCGCGCGCAGCAGCTGTGGGATGGGGCGCGCCGTCTGCCGCGCGGCGGCGTGGTCACAGTCACCGCCGGTTTCCTGCTGCACCTCTCGCTCGGCATCATGTTCACGTTCAGCAACCTGACCACCTACCTCACCTCGTACCTGTACGTGCGGCTCGGCCTGGAGGTGGACTACGGCGACACGGTGTGGGTGGGTACCATGCAGGGCCTGGCGCAGGGGCCTGGCGTCCTCCTGGGCAGCGTGAGCTACCGCCGGCTCGGGTCGCGGCTGACGATATTGATCGGGAGCGTGCTCTGCTCGGCCGGCATGGCGCTGACTTGCCTCGCCGTGCAGACTTCGTTCGCCACCACGATCCTGGCGTACGGCCTGCTGTGCGGGTTCGGCATCGGCCTGGCCTACACCTCGCCGCTGATGGTCGGTTACCGGTGGTTCCCGCGGAACCGCGGCCTCGTCAGCGGAGTGGTGGTCGGCGGCTTCGGTCTCGGCGGAATCATCTTCACCTCGGTGCAGACTAGTTACCTGAATCCGGAGAACGTGTCGCCCGAAGAGGACGGCTTCTTCCACGACGCGGCGCTGCTGGACCGCGTGCCGTCCTTGTTCCTCGTGCAGGCGGCCATCTGCGCCGGCCTGCAGCTGTGCGGCGTGCTCGGCGTCCACCCACCCCCGGTGGAGCACGAGGCGCGCTCCGACCACACCAGGAGGAAGGATGATACATCAGCGCAGGACGACGTTGATTCCGTGAACACCGATGAACGTCTGGCCGTTAGGCCGACTAACAAGGACGAGTCTGCGGAGGAGGCTCCCGGCGCCTAGAGGAAGCACCTGCTGACCGTGCAGAGCCTGCAGCTGATGCTCGGCTTCGTCATGAATAAGCTCGGAAATAATACGGTCAACTCGTTCTGGAAGGCGTTCGGCCAGACGTTCATCAAGGACGACCACTTCCTCGCGATGGTCGGTGTCGGCTCCTCCGTGTTCAACATGCTCGGCCGGGTAGTCTGGGGCCTCGTGTGCGACGCGTCCGGCTACAAGCCGACGATAATACTCCTCACCGGCCTCTACGGCGCTCTGGTGTTCACCCTGCCGTCCACGGCGCTGGTCGGCCAGGCCATGTTCCTCGTCTGGGTGTGGGCCATCTTCTTCTGCCTGGCGGGCACGTTCTCGGTGGTGGTGACGGGCACGGCGGCCACGTTCGGTACCGAGCACGCCGGGCACATCTACGGCGTCATCTTCACGATGTCGTCGCTGTGCTCGCCGCTGGTGGCGATCATCGCTGACGCCGTGCTGGAGCGGTTCGGCTTCCCGGGGGTGTTTCTGGTGGGCGGCGGGTTCGTCTGTGTCGGCCTGGCAGCGACGCTCACGTTCCGTCCCCGGAGACGGAGCGGTGATCAACGACTGGCGGACGATGTCGAAATTACGGCGTTGTAGTGTTTAGTATGGTGTGTTTTGTGGTTTTGTTGTACTGGACGTTGAAACATTGCGTGACGGTGCGGTATGCACGAGGTGAACAAATATTGGGGGTGAATGTGGATGCCAGTCGACAGTGGCGGCGGAACGTATTTTCGGATAGGCGACAAAGAAACCCAGGGGCCCCTCGGCCAAAGGCCCCTCCCCCATGGACAAAGCCCCCCCAAAAAGGCGCGAAATGGTATCTCCTCGGATTTAGGCCACTACATTTTGTAGGGCCTCTAAATGGTCGCAACAAACGTCGGACAGGCCCATGTTAAAGCATCAGGCCTTCCGAGTGCCCCCTCAGGCCTACTGAGGGCCTTCTGTCGGCCTTAGAGGGCCCCTCGGCTGGCTGGGGGCATCTCGGGGCCCCCGGTCATTTTTTTTCGGCAAAAAAGAACAAAATCGAACTAATTTCTTGGAGGGTCCCCCTCTAACAAATTGACGATAGTGGAAACAAACAACAGGGATCGACTGGCAGGGGTGGCGGAAGGGGGGGGGGGCAGCTGCCCCTCACTCAAGAAGTTGGAGGGGGGGGGGGCAAACATATGATTCCCCCTCCAACTTCTTGAGTGAGGGGCAGCTGCCCCCCCCCCTCTTCCGCCGCCCCTGACAGTCGATCGCTGTTGATTGTTTCCGCTATCGTGTCCATTAGGTATCGCTCGTTCGTTTGAAATGCAGGAGCGAATCGGTTAGTTTATTATTACATACTTATTTCAAAAACACACCATTGCCACGCTATTTGCGTTATAAACGCAGCTGCCTTAACTTATACACATTCTAACGCATATCACCCATTGCCTACGGTAGCCCGAAAGCGCACTGCACTGCGGCGCCGAGTCACACCACACTCAAATCAATACCTCCGTAATTTGTGCAGCAGCGATAAGGCTACCACTCAGCAGAATGGTGTGCACACGAGGTCTTGCCACATGATTCACCTACATTAGTTTAGTTTATTTATATCAACGGGCCTGCATCCATTACAGAACAGGCTGACTTGCGCATGATTAAATGTGTATTTCACCTGTGTCTGTGTCGTAGAAGAGAAACTACGAAAAGCTCGTTCTCGTCTTGCTATGACCTGTGCCGATCGATGGACAGGGGCGGCGAAAAATTGAGCGGGGAGGGGGGGGGGGACGTCAAATAAAATACAATTGTCGGGTCACGAGAACACGTCAGAGAAAACAATGTTTAAACAGCATAGGCGTCGCCTCCTGGCGGTGGCGCCTATGCTGTTTAGGCGTGTTCGAAGCGAAGTCCTAAAACGGGAAAATCTGACCTTTGGTGACCTCAATATTGGCCTGACTTAAAAAAAAGACCGCTATATATTCGATAGATATTCTCGAGCTATTTAACGCCGTTTCCCGCTTGTCGCTACGTTGCGTGGTTTTAGAGATCATAAGGGGGGGGGGGAATCCGCCCCCTTCAGAGGGTGTAATTATCAGAGGCCCTCCAGGGCGCGTGTTAACATATGATATTGGATCCGAGAATGATCTAGTCAAATAATAAGGCATGGATAATGATACTGCGCGTCTTAGTTCGTAAACTGTGAGACGTTAAAGGGAATGTTTCACCTTTGTATTGGTTTTAAACTGAGATAGCCATAATCTTTGGCCGTTATTGAAATGTCGAAACTACAGTACTAAGGTAATTTTCCCTAAAACTTAGCCGTTGTTAAGCAATTTAATTTTGCATTTGCAAAATGGGGAGTGGCTAGTCCCACCGCTGATTGGCTGACAGCGACTTCAATATTGTTGGTCGTGGAAGTCAGACAACTTGTATTTCTCGAACCTTGGCTGGAGTACTCGCTGCAAGTGCGTAATTTGCAATCTAAACTTGCGATCAGTGAAGACCCCGAAATAAGTCCCTTGTCTTAATGGCTACGAGCGAATCTTAGGCCAACCCGATCGGACTTAATGGCTACGAGCGGTAGGCCGACCCGATCGGAATTAATGACTACGAGCTTTAGGCCGACCCAATCGGACTTAATGGCGGGGTTAGGTTAGGTTAGGCTAGTTTAGTGTCAAATCGCTGTTAAGACCATTAGCAATGGACTTATTTCGGGGTCTTCAGTGATCACAAGTTTACATTGCAATATACGCGCCGCGAGTACGATGTAAACAACGCGATAGGTTGCAGTATATAGGGCTAGGGGCGGCGCCCAGTGGCGGATCCAGGGGGGGGGGGGGGTCACGGGGTCATGACCCCCCCCCCCCCTTGGTCCATGGAGGCACCACCGCGCCGTGGGGGCACCACCGAGCCGGGGCACCAGGGGCCCCCCCCAAAATAAATCAACAAAATTCACGCCACTACGTGGCGCAAATCATTCAGTGTTCTTTGAACAAAGGGCACCACCGGGCCGTGGGGGCACCACCGCGCCTTGGAGGCACCACCACGCCGGGGCACCAGGGGCACCACCAAGGGCGTAGACAAGGGGGGCCGAGGGGGCCATGCCCCCCACCCCCTGGAGGCAAGGCGGGCCCCTCTGGCGACCGAACGAGGGACCCCTGGGCCCGAAGGCCCCAGTATTTTGGATGGTGGCAGGCGCCCGTAAAACGCCTTACGTCGCATAAAAGAACGCCCACGAACCGAAAAAAACCGTAACACGAATAAATAACAGCACTTGCTTGTTTGTTAAAGACATGTATATGTAAATACGTAGAAAGGGGCCCCAGCCAGTGTGCATTGGGCCCTCTACCATCTTTTAAAGGCCCTGCCGATCTGCAGAGGGCCCCCTGTCGGCATTTAGAGGGCCATTCCGGTTGTAGAGGGCCCTCTGCCAGCCTTTATAGGGCCCTACCAATCTGTAAAGGGTCCCTGCCGATCTGGAGAGGGTCATCTGCCGGTCTTTAGAGAGCCCTACCGATCTGTGGAACGCCCTGCCAATCTGTAGAGCGCCTCTGTCGGCATTTAGAGGGCTCTGCCGACCTGTAAAGGGTCCTCTTCCAGGCTTTAGAGGCCCTGTCGATCTGCAGAGTGTCCCAGCCAATCTGCAGAGGGCCCTCTGCTGGCCTTTTGGAGGGCCCTGCCGATCTATAGAGGGCCCTCTGCCCGTCTTTAGAGGGCCCTTCCAGCATGCAGAGAGCCTGTCGATCTGCAGAGGGCCCCCTGTCGGCATTTAGAGGGCCCCTTCCGGTTGTAGAGGGCCCTCTGCCGGCCTTTATAGGGCCCTGTCAATCTGTAGAGGGTCCATGACTATCTGGAGAGGGCCCTCTGCCGGTCTATAGAGGGCCCTCTGCCGGTCTATAGAGGGCCCTCTGCCGGTCTTTAGTGGGCCCTGACGACCTGTAGATCACCATGCCAATCTGTAGAGGGCCTCTTCCGGCATTTAAGAGGACCCTGCCGACCTGTAGAGGTTCCTCTTCCAGCATGTAGGGGGCCATGTCGATCCGCAGAGTGCCCCAGTCAATCTATAGAGGGCCCTCTGTCGGCCTATAGAGGGCCCTGCCGATATGTAGATCGCCTTGCCAATCTGCAGAGGGCCTCTACCGGCATTTACAGGGCCCTGCCGACCTGTAGACGGCCTTCTTCCAGTCTTTAGGGACCCTGTCGATCTGCAGAGTGTCTCAGCCAATCTGTAGAGTGAGTGTAGAGGGCCCTCTGCCGGCCTTTAGAGCGCCCTGCCGATCTGCAGATGGCAATCTGCCGGCCTTTAGAGGCCCTGCCGATCTGTAGGGGGCTCTCTGCTGGCCTTTAGAGGGTCCTGTGGTGGTAGAGGTGGCCTGCCGGTCGAGCGCCGGTGAGGCTCTCGAAGGAAGACCAGTGAAAGTTCTCATTGTTTTTCAGTGTATGCTGGTAACGTCTGAGAGGAGTACAAGGCGTTGATAATGTAGGCTTTGACTTTGACTCGAACTCGGGCTGCCACTACCAGGAAAGGTTAGAAGCCTAGCGCTCTCCCACTGAGCTACAGGGGCGCACAAATCGCTCGTTTCCGCACCATTAAATGCTTTTTAATGTTAGTGTCATAATTCCTACCCCCAGAATCTAGATCACTGCACAATAATTTAGATGGGGCGGAATTAATGCATTGTACTGCAATAGAAGTTGCTGTGAGGATAAAAAACTTGGATATTCCGATAGCTCCTATATATTACGGCTTATCACACATATTACACTATATATATGACTATTCCATTTACGATTTTCATCTACAAGAACTCCTAAGTATTAAATGCATGGGTTTATCGTGTTTGGTGTATCATTTAATACTATGTCAAGATCTTGTCACGTCACTGATCCTGAATAGATTTGGTAATTTGTCTTTGATGCATTTAGTGATTATATATTTACATGGAACAACTGGTTATTTTTAAAAAAAAAAATAGCCCATTGATCTTTATTTGCAGCTTATCAACATTTCTAGCTTTAATATAAATTGCCGTATATCATCAGCAAATAAGTAAAAGGTACCCATGTCTGTTGTATTGCTGATGTCATTAATATAGAGAATAAATAAAAGAGGACCTAAAATTGAACCCTGTGGGACGCCAATTTTCATCATTTGTTTCTTGGATTCAACCTCATCTATTATTGCCATTTCATGCCTCTTGTTTATATGTGACTCTATCGTGTTGTAGAAACCCCTCGTATCACAATGCGGTGTATTTTTTCAAGAGAATTGCTAAGCAAACTGTATCCAAAGCTTTCTGTAAATCAAGGTGGAGCATGTTATTTCGTTATTTTGTAGAGATTTTGTAAACTTCACCGTACATTTTCACAGTCGGCATGTATGTTCTGTGTTGTTTCCTGAATCCGAATTGAAGTAAATTCAGGATAATATTTTCATTAATCCGCGCCCCACTGGAGGTGGCAGAATCTGCTCCCCCCATCCCGGATTTTCTCAATAACTTGAAAACAATGATAGATATCGACGTCAATCCTTCGATACCTTATGCTGCACTAATTATACGTCGTATCCGACATGTCAATACAAATGGTCGATTACTTTGGGAGATAATTATGTTTTAATCACGTCATGTCATGTAATTTTTGGTGGAAAAACAATACATGTTTGAGAGAAAAAATCAAGTTTTGACAAAAATTACAAATCCAAAATATTGCAAAAAGTAAATGACAATACTAAAAATAGCTATCTCGGATTTTCGAAATTTTGTGTTTTTGACTCCCAAAAATGAAAAAATAAACTTGTTTTTCGTTGTCGAAAACTTATTTGTCGTTGTTTTACAACATACAACATCCTGTACTGTTTTAATGATGTCGGCCCCCCTTGGCTACGAGAGCCCCTCTGATCCCATTTGCTCCCCCCTAAAAAAATGAATTCTTTACATACATTTTTTTTCTTTACATATATATGTATATAATGTCCATCTTTCAAAAAATAAAAATAAATGCCTGACTCGTCCCCGATATATGATACCAGTATATTTACACAACAAAATTCAAGTTGATATCTTGATAACTGATAAAGTTATAACCCAAAAACTGCCGGAAGTTCATGCTAACCACGAAGGGTTGATTTCCGCTTCTGCTAATATCTCAATAACTACGAAACACAGGGACCAGCTGAATGCTTGTCGCTGCGAATTGTTTTTGATGGAATGAATGGTAAAGTAGCGCCGACCCGGAAAGAGTGCCCAGTCACCATTTCCGCAGACACCTCAAGGTCATCAGCGGTTACGAATATTTTTGGTAATAACTCTTGAAATGATATAGATAGAGAGCTGAAACTGGTACCAATGTGTTTGTTTCGTCAATACGCGTCTTCTAATATGCAACATGACCTACTTTGGCCACCTTGACCTTGACCATGAACTTGACCAAAGGTGAATTTTCACATTGACCTTACTAGGTCAAACTTGATATATTTCGATGCATCTTGCCGAGAAAAACACGATAGTGGCACAATTATTGTTATATCTTTCATAGGTACAAACCTACTCACAAAAATATATCATGGACATTTCGGTACATTTGACCTCGATTAACCTTGAGGATATTGACCAACGGTCATCAAAATTACACAAAGGAGAGTACTGTGTGTGTCCTTCCTACACACCAAATTTCGTTATTGTAGCTCGCATAGGAACCGAGATATCAGGGGGGACGAGGGGGGGGGGGGCGAATCGCCCCCGGACAGATTTAGCGTTAAAAAAACGAACAGGAAAAGGGTTAATCAATTTGAACTTTTGACATTTTTGTGACCTGGCCTTGACCTGAAGGCTATTATATGGGGTCAAGTTGTGAAAATCGTCGCTACTATCGAATTATACGTGTAAAATAACCGATACATGTGTCGTATGGCTTTCGTAGAACTTGACCTTTTGTGACCTGACCTTGACCTTCGCTTACAATTTCACTTTTGCTTATTCGGGAGATGCATGATACCTTTGAGAGCACCTTGTGCGATAATGGTCGCTATCTAAGGTTTTGGATGGAAAGTATGGCCCATAAACTAAAATACCTTAAGTTTAACCTTTTACCTGATCTGACCTGACAGGTGACCTGATTTTAAGAATTTAGGGTCTGCAAATATATTCGTATCCATGAGAGCTTTCGATCGCCGCCTTGCGCTTCTATCTGCGGTCATTGGTTCGGAAGATAGGAAGGGGGGGGGGAGTAAAATGTACGCCCCCCCCCCCCCCTCCCAGCGCCGCGCGTTCGGCTGGAGGCCCCAGCGACGCCCGGGTTAACCCGCCATTGACTGGCGGGGGGGGGGGGGGGAGGGGCTGTTTAACGCCCCCAGATGCATTTTCGAAATAGCTGAAAAATATTAGCGCTATCAACGTGAAAATCCGGGTATCTTCCTATACATCATGTTTACGTCTTGTGTGCCAAAATGAAGAAATTTCGTTGAAATTGTTTCGAGTTATAGCAAATTTAGTGAAGTCACTACACACGAGTTTTACACCAAAATCAGCTAAACTTTGCCAGGCCGTACAAATGCCACATTGGAAGTAAAATGCAATCGAAAAACGCCAAAACATAGAGAATTGCAACGGCTACACACTGGCTATCTTGGATTTTTAAACATTTTAGTCTTTGACCCCCATAAACTCAAAACACTTTTTTAGGAGGAATTATCACAAAGTCAAACTTTTCTTTAATATAAAAAACTGGAAAGTATATCAGAGAAACATACATAGGCAACTACCATACCAAATTTCAAACTGATATCTCTATTTTTGACGGACTTATGACATCTAAAGTATGGGTAACTCCAGGTGGGTGGCAAGAGGACATGTGACCAAATGGAGGAATCTGAGTGGAAGCCCGGGTTTGTCTAGTAAACTGGCGCATTGTCTAGTGAACTGGCGCATTAGCTACCGCCATTTCTGACAAACAAATAATGGACTAGTTGCAGGGTACCTAAGTCACTACTTCTATGTGTTTGATGAAAAGCAAATGAATAAAACATATTTCCTAGATTGACACTTCACTATAAATTCCTCCGGATTATTAGTTTTTAAAATAATTAAGTATATTTACGTAATTTGAAATTCTGCTCTCTGATTGGTCGTGACGTCAGATGGCAATATTTCAAGCGGTAAAAGTTACTTGAGGTAGTCTTGGGCGGCTCGGTTGACGCATTTCTTTTTAATAAGCTGCCCTCCCCCACTCAAGAAGTAGGGGGGGGGTGCATATGATTCCCCCTCCATAAATTTGTAAAAGGGGCCCTCCAAGAAGTTAACCGAGGGCCCCAAGGTGCCCCCAGCCATGCAGCCTGAGGGGCCCTCTAAGGCCGACAGAAAGCCCTCAGTCGGCCTGAGGGGCCCTCGGTAGGCCTGAGGTGCCCTCGGTAAGCCTGAGGGGCCCTCGGTAGGGATGAGGGGCCCTCGGTAGGCCTGATGGAGCCCTCAGTAGGCCTGATGGGGCCCTTGGTGGGCCTGAAGGGCCCTCGGTAGGCCTGATTGGGCCCCGGTATGGCCTGATGGGGTCCTCGGTATGGCCTGATGGGGCCCTCGGTAGGCTTGGGGGTCCCTCGGTAGGCCTGATAGGACCCTCGGTATGGCCTGATAAGCCCTCGGTAGGGCCTGAGGGGTCCCTCGATAGGCCTGAGAGGTCCCTCGGTAGGCCTGAGGGGCCCTTGGAAGGCCTGGTACTTCAACATTGGCCTGTCCGACGTTTTTTGTTGCGACTATTAGGGGCCCTGCAAAATATAGTGGCTTAAATCCGAGGAGATACCATTTCGCGTTTTTTTTTTTGGGGGGGGGGGGCTTTGGCCGTGGGAGGGGCCCTTGGGTTTGCCCCCCCCCCCCCCCCCCCCACCCCATCCGAAAATACCACCCACAGCCATTGATACCACCTCCATAACCGCTCTATTCGAACGCGTGCGATTTGTCGGCTGTGATTGAGACCGTCTGGTGGGGAATATAAGGCGGGAAAAGCTACCGCCGGGGATAAAAAATACCTAATTCTATCCTCTATCCATACCCTGGTCATGATTCTACCTGCGAAGTAATTTAGTACCTAAATATTTTTTCCCTAAAAAGCATTGCAAAATCTCCACGTTAAAGCAATGGGAGTATCAGCTGACTGCGATTCCTTGAGCCCAACCACACTGGAGGATCCCGGCGATCGGTTGCACGTGCGCCGGGAAGTCACGTGACTGAATCCTTACGCCCCTACCTCTATTACAGTACCTTGGGTAACTCATGACCTCATGTTTTGAAATTGCGTGTTTTCTTCTTTTATTGACTAGATACAGACAAATAAATGCCACCCCTGTATTGCTGAGACAAAACTGGTCTAGCAACATGCCCTTTTGTTTAGATTTAACAATTTAAAATTTTGACCTTCGGTAACCTGAAATTGAAATTTACTTCACGTAAATGAAATCAGGTGGTAAAATGACTATGACTCTCGAATTATACGTGGGAACAAAACTCATAAAACATGTGTTGCATGACTTTCGTAGATATTTTGAGCTTAGAGATCTTTTGTGACCAGACCTTGACCTTGGCCAACAATCTCACTTTAGCTCATGCGGGATATGTACCATACCTTTAGCAGCACTTTGGGTGAAACTGGTCGCAATCGAAGGCTTTGGATGGAAAGTATGACCCATAAACGCCGATTTTGACCTGTGATCTGACTGTTACCTGACATTTGACCTCACTTTGACATTTTGTTTAGCATGCTTTAGATTTGTCTCATTGAGAGCTTTCGATCGCCGCCTTGCGCGTCTCGCTGTATCATTGGTTCGGAAGATAACCATGGGGGGGGGGCATTTAACGCCCCCCCCCCAGTCAATGGTGTTGTGCTGA
>JAXIVJ010007570.1:0-17500 GCA_036785665.1 Chirona hameri
GCTCTCGCTCTCGCTCTCGCTCTCGCTCTCGCTCTCGCTCTCGCTCTCTCGCTCTCGCTCGCTCTCGCTCTCGCTCTCGCGCTCTCTCTCTCTCTCTCTCTCTCTCTCTCTCTCTCTCTCTCTCTTCTCTCTCTCTCTCTCTTCTCTCTCTCTCTCTCTCTCTCTCTCCTCGCTCTCGCCTCTCTCTCTCTCTCCTCTCGCTCTCTCTCTCGCTCTCTCTCTCTCTCTCTCTCTCTCTCTCTCTCTCTCTCTCTCTCTCTCCTCTCTCTCCTCTCTCTCTCTCTCTCTCTCTCTCTCTCTCTCTCTCTCTCTCTCTTTCTTCCTCTTGTTCTTTATCTTTTCTCTTTTCTCTTTCCTTTCTCTCTTTTTCTTTTCTTTTCTTCTTTCTTCTTTCTGTCTTTTTTTTCTTTTCTTTCTTTTCTTCTTTCTCTTTTCTCATTGACATTGTCGGAAAAGTGGATGTGATCAGCCCAGGTCGACGTGGCAGATGTCAGGTGATATCATTCGATATTCACGAGGTTCAATAGCGTTCCATAGGACCTTGTATGGAACCCCGTACCACGCCAGTGTCACCGGCTCTGTCCTCTGCCGCTCTACCCTCCCTCCTGTCGCTCTACCCTCCCTCCTGTCGCTCTACCCTCTCTGCTGCCCCTCTACCCTCCCTGCTGCCACTCTACCCTCCTGCTGCCACTCTACCATCCATGTTGCCACTATATCCTCTCTGCTGCCGCTCTAACCCTCCCTCCTGCCGCTCTACCCCGCCCTCCTGCCACTCTACCCGCCCTCCTGCCACTCTACCCGCCCTCCTGCCGCTCTACCCGCTCATGCCACTCTACCTCCATGTTGCCACTATATCCTCTCTGCTGCCGCTCTACCATCCCAGACCGGAGCTGATGGAAGCCATCCGTCTGTCTTGCCTGGCAGGCAGCATCCGGCGGGCGGTGGGCGGCCGGCGGTGGGCGGCCGGCGGTGGGCGGTGGGCGGCCGGCGGTGGGCGGTGGGCGGCGGGCGGAGGACATATGTGGCCAGTGTTCCCGACCAATGTCGCGTCAGATCGGCTCAGCACAACCACGAGCGGCTGTCACTCCCGCCCATAGCATCCGGTCCCTGAGCCGCCGCCGCCGCCACAGCCGCTCTCTCAGCACCGGACGGGCCGACCAGCCGCTGCTGCAGGCGTCACGCCGGCCAGGCGGCGTGACAGTCATACTCCATAGCCTCAGGGCTCAGCGTCATACCATGATGCCGCCATACAGTCAGTCATGCCCAATAATCATGCTTACAGCTCCCAGCTCCCGGCTTCCGGCACCTAGATCCCGGCTCCTGGATCCTGCTCCCGGCTCCTGGATCCCGGCACCTAGACCTGGCTCCTGGATCCCTGCTCCCGGCTCCTGGATCCCGGCACCTAGACCTGGCTCCTGGATCCCTGCTCCCCGGCTCCTGGATCCCGGCACCTAGACCTGGCTCCTGGATCCCTGCTCCCGGCTCCTGGATCCCGGCAACCTAGACCTGGCTCCTGGATCCCTGCTCCCGGCTCCTGGATCCCGGCACCTAGACCCGGCTCCTGGATCCCTGCTCCCGGCTCCTGGATCTCGGCACCTAGACCCGGCTCCTGGATCCCTGCTCCGGCTCCTGGATCCCGGCACCTAGACCTGGCTCCTGGATCCCTGCTCCCGGCTCCTGGATCCCGGCCTCCGGGTCTCAAGGCCAGGGTTCCTGCATCTACTCCTAGCTCCCTGCCGCTGGCTTCTTCCTCCTGACTCTAGCTTTCTGGCTGCCGGCTCCCGACTCTTCGCTCCAGAATCCCAGCTCCTGACTTCTCGTTCCTACATTCCACCTGTACCCGACCGATGCTGGACCCCCCACCCCTCCCAACTCCTCTGACATTACTATACCACTCACTCTAAACTCCCCGCCACCCCTCCAACTCTTCTGACATTACTCTACCACTCACTCTGAATTCCCCGCCACCCCTCCCAACTCCTCTGACATTACTCTACCACTCACTCTGAACTCCCGCCACCCCTCCCAACTCCTCAAACATTACTCTACCACTCACTCTGAACTCCCCGCAGCCCGCAGGCCGCAGCTCGCGGGTCCCGGCCCGCGATCTGTCGCGATCTGTCCCGGCTGGCGGAAATGTGCGGCGACAGATACTGCCCGAGAGAGCAGCGCAGCCCGCCAAAATAGCCCCGCTCCGAGCGCGGCCGCCCCGCCCCCGCCCCCGCCCCGCCCCCGCCCCCGTCCGGCCCTCCCCCGCCCCGCCCCCGTCCGGCCGCCGCCGCCTCCTCCGACGAGCTATTAATAGTCGCCCTGAAGCCGGAGGCGTCGTGTCGTCAGCGACGCCGGGCCGCTGCGGCGGCGGGCGGCGCCCTGCAGTCACCACATGTGTCGGCGGTCTGCTGGGTTAGATGCGATTCTCCTGTTGGGGATATTCAGACTATTGAGGGATAAGTTGTGACATGGGTGCAGGTAATGTGGATGAGTCGGCGAGTCAGGATTCAAATGCTCCGAATTTGCGCCTCTTCTGATTCGGTTACTTATAGTGTTAGGAGTTTTGTGCACGTTGCACTTCAACTAAGGGTCGTGTTCTACCTTTTGATGCAATTGTGATTGTTGTGCAAGGCAGCACTTACAGGCAACGGTGCTCTGTTGAGGTTGTGGGTGAAGATGTCCGCATCAGTCATCACTTACACAAAACATATACCAGTCATGGGCCTGCCTACTGTGAACGGCACACCGCTTGGGACCCTAATTTTTGGCATTAACTTTTGAAGCATATACAATGGATGGCTGTAATGAGCATTGTGCAGATAATAAGACGATAGACAATATAACCTGTGCTCATGCTATGGTTAATTCAAACTAATAAACAAAATATGAAATGCAACCAGGGGCGTAGGGAGGATTTCGCCCAGGGGGGGGGGGCAAATGGGATCAGAGGGGCTCTCGTAGCCAAGGGGGGCCCACATCATTAAAACAGTACAGTATGTTGTATGTTGTAAAAGAACGACAAAAAAGTTTTCGACAACGAAAAAAAGTTTATTTTTTTATTTTTTTAAGTCAAGAACACAAAATTTAGCCATTTTTAATATTATGTCATTTCCTTTTTTCAACATCTTTTATTTGCAACTTTCTTCAAAACTCGAATTTCTACGATTTTTCAAGCATTTATTGTTTTTCCACCAAAAATTACATGACATGACGTGATTAAAACGTCATTATCTCCCAAAGTACCCCACTATTTTCATTGAAATTTTGTGACAAGACGTAGAATTGATGCAGCATAAAGTACTGAAGGATTGACGTCGATATCTATCATTTTTTTCAAGTTATTGAGAAAATTCGGGAGGGGGGGCAGATTCTGCCACCTCGAACGGGGCGCGGGTTAATGCAAATATTATCCTGAATCTTCTTCAATTCGGATACAGGGGCCCTCTGCAGATCGGCAGTGCCCTTTAAACAGCTGGCAGAGGGTCCTATACACACTGGCTGGAGCCCCGTTCTACGTATTTACATATGCATGCCTTTTAACAGACAAGCAAGTGCTGTTATCTATTCGTGTTACGATTTTTCCCGTTCGTGGGCGTTCTTTTATGCGACGTAAGGCGTTTTGCGGGCGCCTGACACCATCCAAAACACTGGGGCCTTGGCCCCAGGGGGCCCTCACTCGGTCGCCAGAGGGACCCGCCTGGCCAGGGGCCAGCCAGCCCCTGCAGCCAGCAGCCAGGGGCATGGCCACCTTGGCCCCCCTTGTCTACGCCCTTGAATGCAACACTAACCTATATTGCGCCCTGCGGCATCTTCAGGGCTAATGAATAATTAGTATCATTAATACTAAATAATAATTAACCCTGAAGAAGCCGCAAGTCGAAATATAGGTTAGTGTTGTATTTCATCTTTTCTTCATTACGAGCGGCTCGCTCGTCCTTCCGTGGTATATGGGGGAAATCTGAACATGAGCGGCCTGGCCTGGCCCGACTCGACCCGACCCGTGGCGACGCTTTTGAGAAGCTTATATCTCTGCAACCACACGTCCGATTGACAAGCGGACTTCTTTGCTTAGCAGCCCCATCCAACCTATCCTGTTTGAGACCGGTGCTCACTCATGCGGGTGACTACCACTGCGCGTGGCACGTGCCGCATGAGGGGTGCTGAAAAGTATTTTCTCGCAAAAACTCTTCAACGGCTGAGCGGATTGTGTTCAAATTTGGTGTGTGGTTAGGGACCTCTCAGCCGTCATTTTCCCACAAATCAGGGGTGGGGTGCCTCTGCACGTGCGCACGTGCACACTCCTATTCTAAATCTCACGAACGGTCGATTGTGTTCAAATTTGGTGTGTGGTTAGGGACCTCTCAGCCGCCAATTTTCCACAAGCAAGGAGTTGTGTTAGAAATTTGTGTGTGCTTAACCCTATTTGTAACAGGCTCCTTGCTACCCCTATTTGTAACAGGGGGGAGGGGGGGGGGATTCCGCCCCCCCGGAGATCTCGAGATCTACCCGTCCGATTTTCAAAAATGAAACGGTGTTTCGTTGCCCTCAACACGATCTACATTTCTAAATAATAAACAAATATACATTTTTGATAGGGGGGCAACAGGGGGGCAAAAACTACAAATTTTAGTGGTATTTTTGATCAAACATAGCTTTCATGTTTATCGACCGATTTTAACACAACTAATACGAATCGATAGAGATTTAATTGGAAATTGATATATGACGGTGGCGTTTGAAAATTCAAAAATCATAGGCGTGTGCAGGGCACTCAATATGGGGGTGAAGTAAATGCGTAATAAAACAATTTTTTGATGATTTTTGTGTTGATAAATGAAATGGTATGTGATTGTGACATTAGACAAAAAAGTTAAAAATAATATTTTTGCCATAGGCGGTACCAGGTTAGTGAAAAAGGGAGGTCAAATTGGGAAAAAAATATTAACCGCAGGCAAGTTGCTACCCAACACTATAAATATGTTACTGATCGTAGATAGTTCCTTTTTGCATGTTGTACTTCATCATAGGCGTATCCAGGATCCAAACTGAGGCGGCGCAAGACCTTTTAATAAGTATAGTATCCGCTATTATGATACTAACTAGTCAACAGTGACTATTTCACTTACAACTTCAATTAACATTGCTTACCCCACTTTTACCCTACCTGGACTCGCCTATTATCTTATAATCGTTCGTAGAGTAACCTGTGGTGCGTGTTTCATCCGAAAACTGCAGTATGTTCTGTCATTGTACGCCCATGCCTCATAGTTTCCTTGCAATAATATGACCCCCTTTCTTCCCTTCCTGAGCGCGCCTCTGCAAAACGTGACTTTATTCCCTTGTCTGGCCTTATATGTGCATATATCATTATAAGCTAACCGTCTATTGCACCGTTATCGCTGGCATATCGTCATCACCATGCCAGTCACCCCCTTTCCATGTGTCTGAACACGCCCCTGAAACGATATATATATATATTAAATTATGCAAATAATGGAAGCAGAAGCTATCTTTTACATCTTGATAACTATAAATGCCCCTTACATTGCTCTATTTGCTTCCCGCCAAGCATTGAATACTTCCTGGAAACCCCCCTTTTTCAAGCCCCTGAAACCGCCTCTGCCATGCAATTTTTATAAGATTTCATTAACATCAACCCATTTTCACTTGTTGCAATCACCGTAAACCGATGTAACTCCTTCATACTTGAGGCAGTTAGGAAGAAACCGTGAAGATCGCATTTCCGTATTATCGCCAAATATCGCCTCCGAACCCACCCAAAACTGTGCCCTGGAACCGCTTCTTTTCAGGTTAAGAACTCAAAATTTTGACTCCAAATGCGGTATTCAATTCTAGGAAAAGTCCCAAAATTTCATGGGCCTGCACCCAGCCGTTCTGGAGATATCTGCGAAAAAACATGAGGGGGGGGGCGGAATCCGCCCCCCTGTTACAAATAGGGTTAAGGACCTCTCAGTCGCCGCCTTTCCACAAGTCTGGGATGGGGTGGCTCTGCACGTGCACACGAGCACACCCTTACTATATATCTCAGGAACGGCTGAGCCGTTTGTGTTCAAATTCAGTGTGTGGTTAGGGACCTCTCAGCCGCCTCTTTCCCACAAGTCAGGGATGGGGTGCCTCTGCACGTGCGCACGTGCGCACCTTTTTTGTATCTCAGAAACTACTTGCCCTATCGAGTTGAAATT
Organism: Chirona hameri; assembly: GCA_036785665.1. NCBI lineage: Eukaryota > Metazoa > Arthropoda > Thecostraca > Balanomorpha > Balanidae > Chirona > Chirona hameri. The sequence continues at coordinate 6,195 of JAXIVJ010007570.1, forward strand.
CACCATACATTTCCTTCGCGCTCGCTCGTTCAACGCCGACTACGGCGCCTTACTGGTTATTACGAGCCAGCGCGAAGCGCTCGCTCGTCCTTCCGTGGTATATGGGAAACAATCTGAATATGAGCGGTCCGACCCGGTCCGGCCCGGCCCGGCCCGGCCCGACCCGACCCGACCCGTGGCGACGCTATTGAGAAGCTCATATCTCTGCAACCACACGTCCGATTGAAAAGCCGGCTTCTTTGCTGAGCAGCCCCATCCAACCTACCCTGTCTGAGACCAGTGGCGACTCATGTGGGTGACTACCACTGTGTGTGGCGCGTGCCGCGTGAAGGTGTTGAAAAGTGTTTTCTCGCAAAAACTTCGCAACGGCTGGGTAGATTATGTGCAAATTTGATGTGTGGTTAGGGACCTCTCATCCGTCATTTTCCCACAAATCAGGGATTGGGTGCCTCTGCACCTGTGCACGTGCACACCCTTATTTTATATCTCAGGAACAGCTGAGCCGATTGTGTTCTAATTTGGTGTATGGTTAGGGACCTCTCAGCCGCCGCCTTTCCACAAGTCAGGGGTGGGGTGCTTCTGCACGTGCGCACGTGCTCACCCTTGTGCTATATCTCAGGAACGGCTGACCCGATTGTGTTCTAATTTGGTGTGTGGTTAGGGACCTCTCAGTCGCCACCTTTCCACAAGTCAGGGGTGGGGTGCCTCTGCACGTGAGTACGTGCTCACCATTTTTTTTTGTATCTCAGAAACTACTTGCCCGATCGAGTTGAAATTCACCATACATTTCGATTGCGCCCGCTCGTTCATCGCCAATTACGGCGCCTTACTGGTTTTTAATTAACCATAACATGAGCACAGGTTAAATTTGCTATTTTCTTAACTTTTGAAGGCACCAACTGGCATACTCGTAAAAAAGCAAATGTACTTCCACAGCCGAATGGAATGGAGGAAATGCCAAATCTTCGACATCTGGAGAATGGGATCTGTTGCGGTGCTTTGTATCACCCAGCAACGTTTCTGTCATTGGCATATTTCGCACAAAATGGCGTCAAAAATCGCTATAAAAACTCCTTACTTCGTGGTCAGGTGTGCAACTCCGTGAAGCCCGATTTCGACTTCGTGATTCTTGTTTTAAGAATAAATATAACAACAAACTAGGAATGTAAACAATAATGCCGCTATAGTGGTGAGTTGCGGGATGTTCGAGCGTGCGTCTGCATCATTTTTGAGAGCCTAGCCCGTTTAGAGGAGGTACTTGCAACAACCTTTAAAAAAGCACAAACCATAACATGACCTGTCGAATAAAGTGGCTTCAAACAAACGGAGGCTTCTCTTTTCCTGATGGACATCTATCAACACATCCCCGCAGCATAGTGGTCAACGTCGCAGGTGAAACCAAGCCCGCTGCTCTACTTGCAGTTTTAACACGGTCAAAGCTGTATTCGGATATCACGAAGTTGGGTTCACGGAGTTAGAAATCGAGAGAGAAAAAAATCTTCAAATTTCACAAAATGTAGAATGGCGGCACAAATATGTCTGGCATCAATGACACCCTCATAGACGCAGTCAGCGCACGGCCATGCCGATCGCTGTCGCCCACAAACTGAGGCGTACAAATAAAGCAAATCACTTCAGAAAAGTGACAAATCCACACAATAACTATTTTGAGCTATTACAAGACCAGACCAAGAATCCCAAAACAAACTACAATCCTGCTTGTGTGTCCTGTAAGCCACCGGAAAAGGGCGATGACGGCGACCACGCGTTTTTAGAAATATGCGATATCGCAAATTACGAAGTCAGGGTTTTCACGAAGTGTCTACCTTTACCGCTACGTTTTACCTTTACCTTTACGTTTCAGACCCAGCGCATTTGTGTATTATTAACATCGGTTTATGTCCAACGAAAATGTGGGGAGCTTTCCGTTCACTCGTAATGTAAAAGCCCCGCATGGAATTCAATATGTGGGTAGAGGCTATCGTGAAAGGGTGGAGCTATGCTCTGACTTCAGAGCTTAGCTCCGCTCTGGCTGACATTGAACCGGCGCTGTCCGACCCGTGACCGGTCGGTTGCGAGTGGTGGGCGGAGTCGGGGGCGGGTCTACAGAGCGACCGGGCGTTAGCCTCTATCCGAGCTCGCATTATATTTAACATTACGAGTGAATGGGAAGTGCCCAAATTTTTTCGTGTGACATTAAACCTTTTAAAGGGAAATAATGACCTTTTTATTTTGTTAACAACAATTTATTTGGCTACCGTTATGGTTTTAAAATGATGTGATCTAAATTTAAGAATTAAATATAATTATTCCCTAATTCAAAGTTGGAAGTTCATGATCGGTATTTTCTCTCCACTATTGGAAAGCGACACGCTTTTATATCAATCTGTTCAACGTTGTTGCATGAGCACTGCTAAGCAAATCGCCGACACGAAATAGGTCGCCGTCGACGTGCATCGATGAGCTTCCGATTTAATTGTCAGTTTTTGTATTGTTTGTTAATTGTAAATGATGGGTGGGCATATAATCACAAGCAGAACGCAAAATATATTTTCCACACCATTGCGTAAAAAAGCAATACGGGAAAAGCTCGGAGTTTGATGGAAACCGAAAAGTAACTTGCAAGTACCGGTCGTTAAAAGAGTGGAACGCTTATCAAGTTTAACTTGAAATATCTCTCGGAAGGAATTTTTGTATGCAAAATGCGATGAAGTTACATCATATTTTGGCCTCGTCTGTCGATTTCAAGTGCTAACTCCATTTGTGTGGGAAAAGGTAATTATTTCCCTTTAAGAATACAAATTGCCCAGTGTCTGAAACGCCCAGTGCGATACATTCGTGCATGCCATTTGATGATGCCTTCAAAAGTTATCGTCGAAAATTAGGCTCCCAAGCGGTCTGCCGTGCACAGTAGTCTCAGTTTTATGTTCACAAAACTTAGCTGCAGTAAATAATACCATTTCATATGCAGTTAAGCAGCCTCAACATTAAAAACATGACGATTTGATTCATGGATAATTTTGTTTGTCACGTGATAATTCTTGGAAGGGGCCTTGCAAATATCCTACCCCGAGGCACGACCCCAATAATTATCACGCAATATCCTACCCCAATTATTGCAAATATATCGAATTATTGCAAATATCCTACCCACGCAATGTGCCCGAGGCACATTGCGTGGCTGAGAAAGACACAGAACATCGTTCTCCCATGCCAGACAGCTGTCGTGTCCTGATCACTGAGCATATCGGGAATACGGGCCCAGATGTTTTCCGTAGCAGATGACACACCCTCGTCCAGGTGGTGTCCCAGCCCCCAAACATCCGCCCCCATTCTGATTCCGGCTTCTTTTGAATTCACAAAGGCAGCTCTGTCATCTGTCATGGAACATGACAGTCAGACCATGTCATTGCGTGACGAGCCATTTAATTAAATATCGGGTGAGGTTCCTAAAAGAAGAAGACACCTTGCAACCTGGGCAGACGACGGGAAGTTCCCAAACATTGATGGCTGGACCGCACGGTTGCTCCGGTGTTTTTTGTAATTTCTTTTGCAGTGCAAATTATGACATCGATTTGTGTAGAAAGGTGCATTATGAGGAATGTGGAGCAATGCCACCCACGAAGAGGTAAAGTAGCTTGGAATATGGACGTTACAGCGGATGTGGACGTAAATTTTACACAAAATATTTATTTTATATGACAAGTCAAGCTTCGAATTTAATAGTCGTGGTCAATGAACGAAGCGTACAATTTTATACGAATGCTAATAATGTTGTACCTTTCAGAAAATTATTATCTGACGTTGCCTACAGGGTTTCCAAACCCAATCTTGTAAAGAACTGCATCGCCACCCCCATATCATTCTTGTCACCAGAAATTCAGACGACCTTAGGCCTAACTTGCTCTGTAAGCACACCAACACAGGACCAAATATAGCCAGGCACCAGCTGCAGACACGTGCACAACATCACACCGAACCGTGGCTGTCGCACACTGTTCTGCTCAGACCTTTTGCATGGGTATATCCGATCTCGCAAAATGCACGGTAAGTCTCCGTAAGGTAATTATATCATTCATGCAATCGATAATTAGGACTCCTTCCGAGCCTCTTGGTGAAAGCTAATCTGTTTCCGGACAGTGGTTACAGCCGGTATTAGCTGCAAACTGCCGATCAAGTTAAGAAATACCTCTGTACGCATGAGGAGAGTAGTATATATTTTAGCGTGTCAGCTACCATCAATTGATAGACTCGGATGCGGCGGAATACTATGCATGGTGGAGCATACACGTAGTCCTATCTATTTGTGATGTAAGGCGCGGAGAGTATGGCTATTTCGTGACTTGCAGGATAGGATAAAATGATATAGGTTGAAGTTCATCAGACTCAAACAGGGGAGTTTCGAACAAATATTAATTGGAGCTGTCCTTTTTAGGGTATAGTCTCAGAGTTTGTGGATAACTCGATTTTTGTAGATTCGGAATTAGTGGTGCCAGTTTCAGAAAATATTTGTCCAATGTCCGACCGATGTCGAAGACCATGGTCAGCTGTCCGTCCGAAACTGTCCGAAAATAATTTTTTGTCCGAAATTTGTCCGAAAGCAGAAAAAGTGTTTGATATGGAAATGAATTACTTGTGGCACACTTCTGTTTTAGTAAAAAAGTAACTAAGTGATTTTTGCGACTAGCCATCCTTGGGCATTGGATGTCCGAACATGTCCAAAGAAATATGCTTATGTCCGTCCGAAAACCGAATCGGTCTTCGGACAAATTCGGAATTCCGAAAATGATTATACCGATTGGCACCACTATTCGGAATATTACAACAGTGCAACGCAATGGTTATGCGAAAGAAAAACCATGTGCTCAGCTATTAGTCGGTATATTGGTTCGAATGCAATTTTTTACCTTCGTATCGAGGTCGCTATCGAAAGGGACATCCCAAGCTTAATAACCGAATTGCTAACCGCATTGTTTAATAACCGCATTGGTAACCGCATTGTTTAATAACCGCATTGCTAACCGCATTGTTTAATAACTGCATTGCTAACCGCATTGTTTAATAACCGCATTGCTAACCGCATTGTTTAATAACCGCATTGCTAACCGCATTGTTTAATAACCGAATTGCTAACCGCATTGTTTAATAACTGCATTGCTAACCGCATTGTTTAATAACTGCATTGCTAACCGCATTGTTTAATAACCGCATTGCTAACCGCATTGTTTAATAACCGCATTGCTAACCGCATTGTTTAATAACCGCGTTGGTAAAAACGGAAACGTGCATAAAAGGCAGCACAACCATCAAAAGACAGTAGCATAATGGATAAAGCAGAACACATCACATGGATAATGGATAAAGCAGAACACATCACATGGATAATGGATAAAGCAGAACACATCACATGGATAATGGATAAAGCAGAACACATCACATGGATAATGGATAAAGCAGAACACATCACATGGATAATGGATAAAGCAGAACACATCACATGGATAATGGATAAAGCAGAACACATCCCATGGATAATGGATAAAGCAGAACACATCACATGGATAATGGATAAAGCAGAACACATCACATGGATAATGGATAAAGCAGAACACATCACATGGATAATGGATAAAGCAGAACACATCCCATGGATAATGGATAAAGCAGAACACATCACATGGATAATGGATAAAGCAGAACACATCACATGGATAATGGATAAAGCAGAACACATCACATGGATAATGGATACAGCAGAACACATCACATGGATAATGGATAAAGCAGAACACATCCCATGGATAATGGATAAAGCAGAACACATCACATGGATAATGGATAAAGCAGAACACATCACATGGATAATGGATAAAGCAGAACACATCACATGGATAATGGATAAAGCAGAACACATCCCATGGATAATGGATAAAGCAGAACACATCACATGGACAATGGATAAAGCAGAACACATCCCATGGATAATGGATAAAGCAGAACACATCACATGGATAATGGATAAAGCAGAACACATCACATGGATAATGGATAAAGCAGGACACATCACATGGATAATGGATAAAGCAGGACACATCACATGGATAATGGATAAAGCAGAACACATCACATGGATAATGGATAAAGCAGAACACATCCCATGGACAATGGATAAAGCAGAACACATCACATGGATAATGGATAAAGCAGAACACATCACATGGATAATGGATAAAGCAGAACACATCACATGTATAATGGATAAAGCAGAACACATCACATGGATAATGGATAAAGCAGAACACATCACATGGATAATGGATAAAGCAGAACACATCACATGGATAATGGATAAAGCAGAACACATCACATGGATAATGGATAAAGCAGAACACATCACATGGATAATGGATAAAGCAGAACACATCACATGTATAATGGATAAAGCAGAACACATCACATGGATAATGGATAAAGCAGAACACATCACATGGATAATGGATAAAGCAGAACACATCACATGGATAATGGATAAAGCAGAACACATCACATGGATAATGGATAAAGCAGAACACATCACATGTATAATGGATAAAGCAGAACACATCACATGGATAATGGATAAAGCAGAACACATCACATGGATAATGGATAAAGCAGAACACATCACATGGATAATGGATAAAGCAGAACACATCACATGGATAATAGATAGAGCAGAACACATCACATGTATAATGGATAAAGCAGAACACATCACATGGATAATGGATAAAGCAGAACACATCACATGGATAATGGATAAAGCAGAACACATCACATGGATAATGGATAAAGTAGAACACATCACATGGATAATGGATAAAGCAGAACACATCACATGGATAATGGATAAAGCAGAACACATCACATGGATAATGGATAAAGCAGAACACATCACATGGATAATGGATAAAGCAGAACACATCACATGGATAATGGATAAAGCAGAACACATCACATGGATAATGGATAAAGCAGAACACATCACATGGATAATGGATAAAGCAGAACACATCACATGGATAATGGATAAAGCAGAACACATCACATGGATAATGGATAAAGCAGAACACATCGCATCATTATCATGGATGCTCTTCTCCAAAAGTTTTCTTGGCACCATTGCTACTCAACTTCGTTAATAAGTTATTTCATACATAATTTTGCTTTCATTTATTTGTTTAAGAAAAACAAAACCAAGTCACCTTCTTTCTTCGTACTTCGATTGATTTGGGTTCCAAGATTACATTCGAAGGTTCGCATGCAAGTTGCGTATACAAGTTACATACGGTCCCACCCGAATCTGTTTACGAATATGTGCGTGCAGGTTTCTCGCGGGAAACTGTTTCCCGAGGATAGGTCGAATCATCCGTCGAGTATTGTGATCAGATGGCTGACTGACACACGGCGGCTACAGCGTGTGTCAGTCAGACACGGCGGTCTGCGATGACTGACACACGGCGGCTACAGCGTGTGTCAGTCACACACGGCGGTCTGCGATGACTGACACACGGCGGCTACAGCGTGTGTCAGTCACACACGGCGGTCTGCGATGACTGACACACGGCGGCTACAGCGTGTGTCAGTCAGACACGGCGGTCTGCGATGACTGACACACCGCGGCTACAGCGTGTGTCAGTCACACACGGCGGCTACAGCGTGTGTCAGTCACACACGGCGGTCTGCGATGACTGACACACGGCGGCTACAGCGTGTGTCAGTCACACACGGCGGTCTGCGATGACTGACACACGGCGGCTACAGCGTGTGTCAGTCAGACACGGCGGTCTGCGATGACTGACACACGGCGGCTACAGCGTGTGTCAGTCACACACGGCGGCTACAGCGTGTGTCAGTCAGACACGGCGGTCTGCGAAGACTGACACACGGCGGCTACAGCGTGTGTCAGTCACACACGGCGGTCTGCGATGACTGACACACGGCGGCTAAAGCGTGTGTCAGTCACACACGGCGGTCTGCGATGACTGACACACGGCGGATACAGCGTGTGTCAGTCAGACACGGCGGTCTGCGATGACTCACACACGGCGGCTACAGCGTGTGTCAGTCACACACGGCGGTCTGCGATGACTGACACACGGCGGCTAAAGCGTGTGTCAGTCAGACACGGCGGTCTGCGATGACTGACACACGGCGGCTACAGCGTGTGTCAGTCAGACACGGCGGTCTGCGAAGACTGACACACGGCGGCTACAGCGTGTGTCAGTCACACACGGCGGCTACAGCGTGTGTCAGTCACACACGGCGGTCTGCGATGACTGACACACGGCGGCTACAGCGTGTGTCAGTCAGACACGGCGGCTACAGCGTGTGTCAGTCAGACACGGCGGTCTGCGATGACTGACACACGGCGGCTACAGCATGTGTCAGTCACACACGGCGGTCTGCGATGACTGACACACGGCGGCTACAGCGTGTGTCAGTCAGACACGGCGGTCTGCGAAGACTGACACACGGCGGCTACAGCGTGTGTCAGTCACACACGGCGGTCTGCGATGGCTGACACACGGCGGCTACAGCGTGTGTCAGTCACACACGGCGGTCTGCGATGACTGACACACGGCGGCTACAGCGTGTCGGCCGGCCTCCTGCTTTGAATGGCAGCCAGTTCGCCGAACGGGCCATAGCGCCTTATATGGCAGCAACGGGCGCTGCTCTCCAGGCAACGACGGCGGTGTGCAGGCGCAGCGGAAGCAGCAGCTACAGCTACAGCAAGATCAACATCAGTAGTATGCAGAAGGTGAGGCAAAAAAATGGTTATCAGCGGACAGCAGCCAGCAGCCAGCAGCCAGCAGCCAGCAGCCAGCAGCCAGCAGCCAGCAGCAGCGGCAGCGGCAGCGGCAGCGGCAGCGGCAGCGGCAGCGGCAGCGGCAGCGGCAGCGGCAGCGGCAGCGGCAGCGACAGCGACAGCGACAGCGACAGCGACAGCGACAGCGACAGCGACAGCGGCAGTGGCAGCGGTAGCGACAGCGGCAGTGACAGCGGCAGCGACAGCGACAGCGGCAGCGTGGGCCGGCCGGTCGTGACGTGAGAGGAGCGGCGCCGGGAATTGGCGGCGATTGGTCTGCTGGCCGCGCCGATCGCCGGTCACCGCCGGAAACCGGGCCGGCACCGGCGGGGAGCCCGATACTATCGTCACCGCCGCACCGATCACCAGGAAAATCGCATGGGAACCCGGCCCGAGTGGCTAATGCCATGGGCGGCCGTGCGCCGGCTGGTACTGGGTCGTCTCGGGAGCGGGTCGGAACTGCCACCGGTGCGCGGCGCAATGCAGGTTCGGCGGCACTCGCAGCTGCTCCCGTCGCGAGCATAGTCGTGTTCGATAAGTTAGCGGATGGTGATGAGCCGATAGTGGATTCCGCGTTGCAAGAAGTCGGCCAGTAATTGGGGAGTTGGTCATGTTCTTGGTGTATTGCATTTGTATGTATAATTTTTGCCGATACCAACTCAGATCCATCGATTTGTCACACATACCAACGTACAAACTTTACAAGATAAACATCAAAACATCAATTTTGTCCTAAGTTGATCAGGAGATCGCTTGCACCCCGGAATGTTGAAGTAAGATATTGAACGCCAATCATATGTCTGTACCAGACTGTACCGAGCCGGCATATGTCTGTCCCAGACAGTACAGACACGTCATGTGTCTGTACCAGACTGTACTGAGCCGTCATATGTCTGTACCAGACTGTACTGAGCCGTCATATGTCTGTACCAGACTGTACTGAGCCGTCATATGTCTGTACCAGACTGTACCGACAAGTCATATGTCTGTACCAGACTGTACCGACCCGTCATATGTCTGTACCAGACTGTACCGACCCGTCATATGTCTGTACCAGACTGTACCGACACGTCATATGTCTGTACCAGACTGTACCGACAAGTCATATGTTTGTATATACCACACTGCATCCCGAGCTTCTATGTCTGTACCGGAGTGCACTCTGGCCCTTGTTTCGCCTAGAGCTCCACCGAGCCACGTCTCTTGGTGCACCACTTGGTCGACGTTTCGAGCTCGGCCATCGGCGGCGGCGGACGCGGCCGACCAAGTGCCGCCGACTCTGAGAGCTCGGTCTTCGTGCTGTAAATGATAAGCTGGCCGCGCTGGTGGCCGGGTTCCGATGCAATGCACGCCCGTGCCGGCCAGGCAGAGGCCTCGGCCCGCCTTCGCGCCACGCAACCGGCGAGCTGGGACACGCCACAGGCCGGGACTGGAGCTGGGACACGCCACAGGCCGGGACTGGAGCTGGGACACGCCACAGGCCGGGACTGGGGCTGGGACATGCCACAGGCCGGGGCTGGAGCTGGGACACGCCACAGGCCGAGGCTGGAGCTGGGACACGCCACAGGCCGGGCTGGAGCTGGGACACGCCACAGGCCGAGGCTGGAGCTGGGCCACGCCACAGGCCGGGACTGGAGCTGGGACACGCCACAGGCCGGGGCTGGAGCTGGGACACGCCACAGGCCGGGGCTGGAGCTGGGACACGCCACAGGCCGGGCTGGAGCTGGGACACGCCACAGGCCGGGGCTGGAGCTGGGACACGCCACAGGCCGGGACTGGAGCTGGGACACGCCACAGGCCGGGGCTGGAGCTGGGACACGCCACAGGTCGGGGCTGGAGCTGAGACACGTCACAGGCCGGGTTGGAGCTGGGACACGCCACAGGCCGGAACTGGAGCTGGGACACGCCACAGGCCGGGACTGGAGCTGGGACATGTCACAGGCCGGGGCTGGAGCTGGGTCGGGCCTGGGCGGGGCTGGGCTGGGACACACCACAGGCCGGGGCTGGCCCTGGGTCGGGCCTGGGCGGGGCTGGAGCTGGGACACGCCGCAGGCCGGGGCTGGAGCTGGGTCACGCCACAGGCCGGGACTGGAGCTGGGACACGCCACAGGCCGGGGCTGGAGCTGAGACACGCCACAGGCCGGGCTGGAGCTGGGACACGCCACAGGCTGGGGCTGGAGCTGGGACACGCCACAGGCCGGGGCTGGAGCTGGGACACGCCACAGGCCGGGACTGGAGCTGGGACACACCACAGACCGGGACTGGAGCTGGGACACACCACAGACCGGGACTGGAGCTGGGACACGCCACAGACCGGGACTGGAGCTGGGACACGCCACAGGCCGGGGCTGGCCCTGGGTCGGGCCTGGGCGGGGCTGGAGCTGGGACACGCCACAGGCCGGGGCTGGAGCTGGGACACGCCACAGGCCGGGACTGGAGCTGGGACACGCCACAGGCC
>JAXIVJ010007570.1:22500-55000 GCA_036785665.1 Chirona hameri
AGATTGGAACATTCTCTGCGCCGAAAAACTCTCCAAGCCTCTGACGTCAGGTTATCTTTTATGAATAGCACGTCTCAGTCCGTGTCCAGTGTATACCCAGGTTACCGGTGACGTCAGCTTGTAATGGTAATTGGTATTGTCAGATAAGTGCTACGAGAGGATAATCCCAAATTATACCTGACAATCATCGTCGGCCTGGCGCCAGGGGAGGAGTCCGTTTCAATATGCACGGACCAGTACAGGCAACACTGTCATTGTGGGCATGACGCGGTGATGCACTGGGCTGACGCCGAGTGGGCGTACATTATTCTATTTTGATGTACTTTAAAGCGTAAGTTGCGTCAATAAGTTCTGAACCTTTTTAAACGACAAAGCATAGGTGAGCCAAACACTAACATTTGAACGTGTTTAAACAGTGTCGTGTGCATTAGGCCGTGACATCAACAGCACTTTGCTAGAGCACATAACTCGTCCCAAATTGTCATGCCTGAGACAATGGAAGACACTACAAATAGAAGAGTCGAAAATCAAAAGTTATCTTTGTGTTTTCATTTGAAATTATGAGCAAAAGCAGGTTCTGAAATTGAGTTTCTAGTCTCAGCATAATTGTAAGTTTTCGCTGTTGTTCAGATTTGTCGGTCAATGTTTAGTTTTACTCGTTAACCCACCATTGACTGAGGGGGTTACTCCCCCCTGATGAATTTTCGTAATATCTCAAAAACCAATAGCGCTATTAACGTGGAACTTCGGATACCTTCTTCTACATCACGTTTACGTCTTCTGTGAAGAAAAAAATAAAGCAATTTCGTCGAAAAACTTCGAGTTATATCGAATTTAATGACGTCACTACACACGAGTTTTACACCAAAATCAGCTAAAATGTAACAGACCGTACAAATTCCATATTTTGAGAAAAATGCAATAAAAAAACGTAAAAAAGGCAAATGGCAAGGGCTACAACATGGCTATCTCAGATTTGTAAAATTTTGGTTTTTGACCCCAAAAATTCAAAAAGTTATTTTGTTTGTAAAATGCCCACAAAATCACATTTTCACAGATATTCAAGAAGTCGGAATATTTGTCAGAGAACCACATATGGGAAACCACTATACCAAATTTCAGAATGATATCACCATTTTTGACTGACTATCTAAAGTATGTGTAACTCATGACTTCATATCTACAAATTGCGATTTTTGTCTGTTATTGACCAGATACAGACAAATAAACGGCACCACTGTATTTCTAAGACAAAACTGGTCTAGAAACATCACTTTTGTATTTAAAGCGTAAGTTGGAAGTCATACCATCATATTTCGACTCCCCTGTCGAAATTGCTTACGTGATTTTGCACATTCCCACCATATCTCCGTTTGTATTGTTTTGTTTTGTTTTGCTTTCAATACACCATGATGATGATTTAGATTTATCGATTAATTTTTTACCTTCATTGACCTGAACTTGACCTGAACTTGACATTAACTTCACCTAAGTGAAGTCAGGTGGTAAAATGACTATCGCTATTGAATTCTACGTGGAAAATTACTCATAAAACATGTGTTGCATGACTTTCGTAGCTATTTTGAGCATAGTGACCTTTTGTGACCTGAGCTTGACCTTGACCTTGGCCAACAATCTCACTTTAGCTCATGCGGGATGTGCATCATACCTTTGACAGCACTTTGGGTGATCATGGTCGTAATCGAAGGCTTTGAATGGAAAGTATGGCCCATAAACTCAAATACGGCGATTTTGACCTTTGACGTGACCTGATATTTTACCTCATTTTGACATTTTTGAGCATGTTTTAGATTCGTCTCATTGGGAGCTTTCGAATGCCGCCGTGCGCGTCTCGCTGCGATCATTGGTTCGGCAGACAACCAGGGGGCGTTTAACGCCCCCCCCCCCCCCCCCCCCACCCTCAGTCAATGGCGTTCGGCTGAGACCCCAGCCAATGCCGTGTTAATGTTGGCATTGACCTGCACGAGCTACCTGTGGCACTCCCATTTTCCTCGATGGGAAAATGCTGATTTTAAGATTTGCACATGTTTACAGCCGCGGTAAGTTGTAACAAGGGAAGAGATGTAAATGGGGTAATGTTTATATTCCTCGCTGATTAATGGCTATTATAATTGTGCCACAAAAACACAGGTGCACCAGAACCTTCTCTAAAAAAAACTTCAAAACATGCGGTGCTAGTGACTTTCATGCTATGCATGCAAGCATATGCATGTAAGGCTCACTCGATGTAAACTTAGATCACGATGAGGTTGGCACGAGACTTTGCATTTTTCGCAGCTCCGTATGTGCCAACCCCCAGAACAAAACATGAGGTCGCTTAAAAGCGAGTGTCGCTTCCCTATGCGTTTGCGTCCATGTGAACTAAGACTAGAGACTAGAGACTAGAGACTAGAGTATGTGAACTAAGACTAGAGTAACTAATTACCTCATGCAGTGTGAATCCAACGCAACATTTGAACACATGACGAGCGAAACGATCCCGTAATTGCTTGCAGCGTGCATGAAGTTCATGTGGACAGTAGGTTCCATGTATGATTCCACTATATTGCATGCTAAAATGAAACAGAACCATATGTAATACTGCATACCAGTAAGGTGCCGTAGTTGGCAATGAACGAGCGAGCGCGAAGGAAATGTATGGGTAATTTCGACTCGATCGGGCAAGTATTTTTCTGAGATACAAAAAAAGGTGCGCACGTGCGCACGTGCAGAGGCACCCTCCCTTGACTTGTGGGAAAGTGGGGGCTGAGAGGTCCCTAACAACACACCAAATTTGAACACAATCGGCTCAGCCGTTCCTGAGATAAAGAATATGTGTGTGCACGTGCGCACGTACAAAGACACCACACCCCTGACTTGTGGAAAGGCGGCGGCTGAGAGGTCCCTAACCACGCGCCAAATTCGAACACAATCGGCTCAGCAGTTCCTGAGATACAAAATAGGGGTGTGCACGTGCGCACGTGCGCACGTGCAGAGACACCCCACACCTGACTTGTGGGAAACTGGCGGACGAGAGGTCCCTAACCACACACCAAATTTGAACACAATCGGCTCAGTCGTTCCTGAAATATAGAATAGGGGTGTGCACGTGCACACGTGCAGTCACCCCACCCCTGACTTGTGGGAAAGTGGCGGCTGAGAGGTATACACACCAAATTTAAACACAATCGGCTCAGCCGTTGCAGAGTTTTTGCGAGAAAACACTTTACAACACCCCTCACGCGGCACGCGCCACGCGCAGTGGTAGTCACCCACATGAGTCAGCACCGGTCTCAAACAGGGTAGATTGGATGGGGCTGCTCAGCAAAGAAGTCCGCTTGTCAATCGGACGTGTGGTTGCAGAGATATGAGCTTCTCAAAAGCGTCGCCACAGGTCGGGCCGGGCCGGGCCGGGTCGCTCATAATCATATTTTCCCCATACACCACGGAAGGACGAGCGAGCGCTTCGCGCTCGCTCGTAATAACTTAAGCTTATATTTTCCAGTCTTGCAAATATCTGTCTTTTTCATACTTGGCCACACCAAAATAATGCAAAATATAATAATATGTGTGCCTGGAAGTCACCTTGACAATCAACCCATGGCAAAGCTTCCGGCAGCTTCTCGTTGGCGATTTTCGAGGTGGAAATCAGTGGCACAGCTGCATGCTGACAGGGCTGATATAACCTTCTAGTGAGCGAACCATCTATGGTTCTGTGCAGCAAGAGACCAGAGAAGGGAACTCGCGAAAGAGAGGGAGAGCGCCAAACAACCAAGGGTGGCCCCAAGAAGAGACATTGGGGCCACGACCCTCTAAAATGACTGAAATCGGTCGAAAATTAACACATTTCGTACGTTGAAAGAACATTTAATGAGCTTTTTCTAGAGAATGCTTGTTTAAAATAAGCTTTTTCATGCACACACAAACGAAATTCGATGTTTTTTAACAATCTTTCTGGGATTTGGAGCCCAATCCAACTATGTTCGGCCGTTCTAAATCTGCACCAATGTAGCCCTCAGTTCCCGTCCCTCAGCACGGCAAATGTGAATCTGCACCAATGTAGCCCTCAGTTCCCGTCCCTCGGCACGAGAACAGTGAGTACTCCACTGACAGTGCCCGGCCCGATTCGCCGGTAATCGACTGAGGAGTGCCCCGATTCGCCGGTAATCGACTGAGGAGTGCCCCGATTCGCCGGTAATCGACTGAGGAGTGCCCCGATGCGCCGGTAATCGACTGAGGAGTGCCCCGCGATGCGCCGGAACCGGACGCGCGACGGCGGTGTTTAATTACGAAAACAGCCCGTCCTGTCGCGGCGATGCCAGCCGTGCGGTAAACCCATTAGAGATACAAGTCACGTGGGGTATCAGTTGTCATATAAAGGTCACGTGGACATCAGCTGCCAGGTGCAGACGAGCACACAATGTGCAGTGTGGATCCGCGATGGTTGTCACGAGGCTGCACCTTCAAGGCACATTTGTGTGCGATGTGTTAACGCTAATGGAACAGACGGATGCTGTCCTATAAAAGGATTTGAAACTTAAGTCTTAACGCACGAGTAATGTCGTAATTTATTGTCTGTCAATATGTTTGAAGTAGCGACACATCTTTTTTTGCAGTTTGCTCCCACTTAAGGGTTAGTTTATTTCCATTCTATAGTTCAACGTTCCACATTTTCATCTCTCACACGCACACACACACATATCAATACCATTGCACAAACATATTCCTCTCGCACACACACACACACAAATAGCAATACCATTGCACAGCTAGCAGTCACAGCGGCATCGTCAGTCTTAATGGCGGTGAAAACAGCGGCAAACGTAATTAGGTTGGAACGGCTGCCCACTTTTCCTCGAACTCTGCAAGCCTGTCGTTACGTTTAGCGATTATTGTCTCCGTCTTTGTATCTATATTTACGCGTGCAATTAATTTAGCAAGGCTTAAGCTATTGTTTTAATTAATAATGCTTTTCCCTATCGCAATAACGTGATTTACAAACGTGCCTCCATCCATACCCAATATTACCATCTTTCTGCTGAGAGAGATTCTACCAACTCCGCTCATCTGCTCAGCCATTCGCTAATTTCGTTCCAAAAACGCCGCACGTAATCGCACCCCCAAAATGTATGATCTATAGTATCCCTAACACTGTTACATCTGGGACATCTATATCATGTTCGGCTATTCCTATGCGGAATAGCAAGCTATTTGCTGCAGCGATTTTTGTCATAATCTTATAATTCAGCATCTGAAGTCGAGCTGATGTGGTACTTGTATATATTGATTCATATGTTACAGTCTAATCCACATCTCCAAATTATATTTCCCAATGGCGTTCCCATGAATTGTGAATTTGTCGGTATTTGTCATTGATTAACCGATGGTAAAACTTTGTTGCCCCGCGTCTGCTTTCAGAACACAACTTACATAAGGATGGATGATTGGTTCCACATGCCTTTCTTCATTACGTTGTGCTATTAAGTGTTTTGGCAAACTTCGAATGAGACCCAGTAAATCTAAAGGCGTGGCTCTCACGCCAAACTTGTCTTTAAATTCACTAAAATCCAGAAAGCGTCCTGTTTTGCTCACGACGTCATTAATATTATGCAGGCCCCTACTCATCCACTGCCCAATCTTCTTATCTTTAAATTTGGTTTCATTTGAATACCATAAACAACAGCGACCTACATCTAATAAGTCTATCGCTATCGTTTAAGTTAATTTGGCGTACGCCATTATTGTCTCTTTCCAAAAAGCATTCCCTATCGTTTTTGCTAATTTTGCGACCGATCGCGCGTTTCTGTTCCATAAAAAGGCGCCTTGAGCTATTTCACTATCAAAAGTGTTGTCCAAACCTGGGTAGAAACTAAATACCTCCTAACCCATGTTATCTTAAGTGCTGCAATGCAGGACTATCTCGATCATCGCTACTCCACCTACGTTATATTTTTTGTACATACTGCTTCTTTTGATTCTGTCTGTTCTCCCACCCCATACAAAGTTAAACATCACCTGCTTTACCTTGTCGATGAACCGCTTGGGTGGTGCAGGAAGAGCGGTAAATAAAGGCATACATTTGGGTAAGAGCAACGACTTAATGGCAATGACCTTTCCCTTAATTGTAAGATTACGACTCTTCCATCCGTTTATGATTGCCACAACTTGGTTCAGCCTATTTTCGAAATTGTATTGAAAGACTGCACTTTCATCGTTTGCATAATATACACCTAAAGACCTGAAGTTTCTTCACCCATCGAAAATTAAGGTCTTCACAGATTTCACAGATTCACAGCCTTTCCTCGACTTCAGTACCCGCCCAAAAAAAACTCAGTTTTGCCTATATTTGGCTTAAGACCGGAAAACTTCGCGAATATTCCCAAGTCGTAGAACAGTGTTCTGCAACTGTTCACGCTACCATCTAGAAAACAGAGAGTAACTATCATCGTATATGCTGAAACCTTAAACTCGGTGCCGCCTACCATCATGCCCTTAATCCGTGAGTTTTGACGTATTTTTTCAACAAACATTCCATCACCACCAAACAAATGTAGCAGCTTAAGGGGTCTCCTTGCCTACAAGATCTTTGTATATCAATACTTCCCGAAATGTGTCCATTATAAACAAGTCTCGAGAAGGATCCAACAAGACATCAAATCACCATATCCAACAAGACATCAAACCACCTTATCACCGATTCGGGGAAATTTCGCTTCTTCAATACCTTTCTGATTGAAGTCCAACTTACAGTATTAAAAGCCCATTCAATATCCAAGCTCATAAACAAGGCATGCATTCCTTTGCTTTTTAAACATGCAATCAAATCATATGTCAGACGGGTGTTATCACCCACGAATCGGTCATTAGCAAAGCCTGCCTGATCCTTTTCAATGATGGTTGGTATGACTTTCTTAAATCTATTGCAAAAACGGACGATATAATTTTATAACTACCATTTAACAGAGTAGTTGGGCGATATGAATGTATATCATATCTGGGTTTTTGTGGCTTTGGGATAAGACAAATAATGCCCTCACGTAGTGAATGGCAACGCTCCTTTGTTGAAACTTGCCAGTATCATTCGATAGTATGCACTTTTAGGGTCTACCCAGAAGAATGTGAGAAACTCTGCAGGGAAGCCATCAGAACCAGGTTATCTCTTATTACACATTTTTTCGCAACGCTAAAGCTAATTCCTGCATTTCAATGGGCTTACTAATTTCTTCCCTTTGCATCTATGATATTTGTCTCATCGTTAAGCAATCTAAAAAGTCATCTAACTCATCCTCTATAACTAGTCTCTCTCGAAATACTTCTCCAAAATGATTCACAAGAGCTTCGATGATTTCGTTTTGGTTAGTTATCCTCTTCGTTTCATTTAGGAGCGAGGGCATCAGTTTATTCATGTAGTTTCGTTTCTTTAAGCCAAGAAAATAGCCAGTTGACTTTTCACCTGTTTCATACCATTTGGCCCTGGATCGTGTGATAATCCCCTCCATCTTTATCTTCCTCATTTCCTCAAGCCTGCATTTGTACGATTCAAGACGATTCAGAGTTTCCCAAGTGCAGTGGGTATGCACCTCTAATTCAGCCTCAGCAATGTTCCTTACTACAGACTTGTCTTCCCTCACAAACATTCGCTTCTTGTGTATTCCATAAGAGACGGTCTCCGTTCGGATGAGCAAGATAGTCTCCCAGAGCAAGGAATCGCTGATTGTGAATTGAAGTTCTTCTGGGTGTCTTTTCATGAACTCATACTCATATACCGGCACTGCATACATACATACCGTATCCTGAATGGTGAATTTTACCTTTTCTATATATGTCATGTCTTTCAAAAAAGCACAATTGAATTTGAAAAACTTCCTTCTTTGCGACTCATTAAAGATTCATTTGCATGATCACCATAGAGTGATCTGTGCGGTACCCAGGAGCTACCGAGACCTGCATAGTGCATAATATAAGGAGAAAGCATCTCAGAGGCAATTAAATAATCTAAGCGAGCCTGCTTAATAACAGGACGCTTCACTCTCCATGTGTATCGTTTTAAATTTCCATTAAGATTGCGGAAAACATCAATCATGTTATTCTCCTTCATGATTCTAAGAAAGCGGTTTCTAGCATTTACGTTGTTTTCTATGGCATAGTTATGCGTGTCAAGCTCACTATTGAGTGCCATATTTAAATCCCCCGCAATGAGTAAAATCTTCACTGCAACCCCTGCACGCGGGATGTCCACAGGGATCGGTCCTGGGTTCTAGCTCTAATATATCTGAACGACTTATCGACAAAAACAAAAAATGAAATGTTATTTTTCGCCGACGACGCATCTCTTCTCTCACATCATATCGCAGGAAACAAAAATGAAATGCAGAAGTCCCTCCAAAAGGACCTTGACGAAATTTACAAGTACGTTGACAACTGGCTTATAACATTTAACGCAACAAAGACAATACAGCAACACTTTACTAACCGGAAAGAGAAATTCATCCCTTTATTAACATTTGGTGCAACACCCATTCCAGTTGTGACAAAATATAAGCACTTGGGAATCACAATCTCGGAAGATCTAAGATTTCATGACCACATTAATGACATCATTAGGAAAGTCAATATAAGTCGAAGTCCGCTCTACCCCATTGCTCCCTGCCTACCCAGGTCAATATTAAACCAAATCTACATGACTCATGTGATGCCATACTTCGACTACGGAGACGTAATTTACGACGGCTTACTAATAATGGCCGGACGACACTTTGCGACTGTAAAGACTGCAGAACAGGGCTGCAAGACTCGTGACTGCGACACTACCCAGAACCTCGACTGACAATCTGAGACGAGAGCTTGGATGGACCTCACTAAAAACAAGGCGCGAAATCCACAGAATGGCATTTTTCCATCGGCTGACGTCTGGTGATAAACCGGCCTATATACAGCGACTACTTTCCTCCGACCGGAACAATCCCGACAAACGGACACTTCGCAACGCCCACCAGAGAACTGAATTTACCTTCAGAACCTGCCTATTCAAAAACTCTTTCCTGCCTAACACCACACAACTAACGAACAAGCTACCTCAAAGCCTCAGAGAGATTAGCTCTCAATCCCTTTTCAAAAAGCGACTGAGAGATCACTCGAAAATAGAAAAACCACCTAACTACTACACATTTGGCTCGAAAAAAATAATTCACTTTTAACGCGCATGAGGGTAGGAATGTCTAGCCTTAACTGACATACTTACCAAATACAAAAAAGCGAATCTCCCTACTGGGACTGTAGTCAAGGCCGAAATAATGAGGACGTAGGGCACTATCTTTTGGCTTGTTCAAAGTATGCATTTCCGAGAGAGATAATGACAATAAAAGTAAATGCAATCATGAAGCTTGAGTTTAATTGCATGAATCGCAAATGGAAATTGGATATGGTAGGACGTTGAGCCCGGGGGATGACTTCGCGGTAGCACATGCGGTTTACCAATTCATTAATGCAACCAAGCGTTTTGGTACCTAGACCCAACCTACAGCGCTTAATCAGGGCGGTGGGTCGGTGACTGCCAGGTCACGTGACCGGGTGGCCGCTGGGCCCGCTGCCCGGATACAACCGTGACCTCTGCGACCCGGCCAGTCCTGCGACCGCCGGCGCCAGTGCTAGTCCGCTACAGTGCAGCGGTGTGCGTGGTGGCGGGCGGCGGCTGCGAGACGTCGGGCGGCACCCCACTGACATGTGTATGTAGGCTCGAAAGGTGTCGCGATGTAAGTGCATTATTGCACTTTTACACCAATCGAGGTCATGTACCTCTAAATTGAGAATGACTGACTGATGACAAATATATGAGATGAGATGAGATGAGAGTATTGGTATATCCTCAGCCATGTCCACACACATGGTTTCAATATTTTCCAAAAACGTGGGATTAGCAGAGTTCGGACCGTAAATATTGGCTATTATAATATCACAATTTTGATTAATTGTCGCTTTCACTATCAGGTAATTACCATTCTCATCTACTGTCCTGGATTAAAATTGTATATCAACATTTTTTTGTTAGTATTCCAACGCCTCTTACGCTATTTGTATACGGTCCTATGAGAATATCCGTGCCCCATAAATTACGAAACGCGTATTCCCTCCCCTTAGCACAGTGGATGTCTTGTTGTAGGAATATGTTACAGTCTACACCTTTTAAGAAATTGAACACGTCTCTCCTTTTCTTGTACTCTCCTAACCCTCAACAGTTAATTGAGCATACTCTCAAGTAGCGACGCATCTTTGCAGATTTAAATTTGCATTCCTTTGGCAGAGCAGAACAAAATAACGCAACAATATGCGCATACTTCAATAATTCAGATAATGCATTTTAAAATTGAGCTGGAATAGAATCAGCCATACGAGTGAACACAATTTATAATGTTTGAACTCAGAGATGTTTAATGTGACGTGTCATTTACCGATGATACGCATTACGCACACACACACACAATCACAACCATTTCCACGAGAGCTCGATTTAAACTAGTGGCCGGCAATGCGATCGAGCATTGCCTTGGGGTCAAAATCGAAGAAGATATTTTGGCACATGACACGTGCCACGTGCCACCCCGAGTGATACATAGCCGGAAAGCGCCCAGTGAGCTCTATCGGCACACCAAATTTGGCCTGGCTAGCTCAATATTCACAGGCAGTAGACGACCATATGTCCAGGGGGTTTTACCCCCTGGTGGGTTTATTTTGCCCCCCTCGGGGTCGGCGACCTCATTGGAAATCCTTCCGCTGTATCGCGCACGTGACCTGCGAGTATCGAGTCCGTGTCACCAACCGTGTGACCTGTGGAGGCCGGCATTTTATTTTTGTAGGCGCCCACTTGTTGGCACATGACACGTGTCACGTGCCATCGATTAACACGCAACTGGTACTTTCCGCATCGAACGGTGCCACCCGCGTCGAAATCGGCTCGGCCGTTTGGGCTCCACGTGCCAAAATGCTCTGCGGCATACGCACACGCACACGCACACGCACACGCACACGCACACGCACACGCACACGCACACGCACACGCACACGCACACGCACACGCACACGCACACGCACACGCACACGCACACAGAGGCCAGCGAGCGACGGCCCAGTATGAAATCTTCGAATTATGAAAAGCATGTAAACATGCTTCTCATCATTCTAGGATTTTGAAAAAGCCAAAGAAACTGTTTAAGTGTTTGAGCAAAAGTGAAACTGATCAGTAATTCATCTAATTTGTACTTCACAATCAAGTGAAGTGCAATGCAAACGACCAGCACTTCACAAAGTTCACACACAAATTTGGAAAAACCGAAAACTTGCCTATGATCATAGTCATAGTCATGTATTAAGATACATCCACGTTGTGGCTTTTACGTATCCAGTCAGAGTACATGTGTAGTGATATCGAAATACAAAGGCACAGTTTAAACACGATAAAAAAAAAACAATACGATCGCGGTCAATAAAAGAGAACACATTGTACATGGTAGGCCTGTCATCGCACGGTATGAGGCTTAACCACCAACCATAAGAAAATTGGAGCGGTCAATGCAGCTCACATGCTATCCACATATCGGAAACCGCAACCCCGACTGCGGGTGTTCACCTTAGACCTTAGAGATGTCAGTGTTCCAGGTTTTCGCCGCTCTAAATGCAAACGCACGCTGGCTGCTCGACAGCTTACACAACGGCAGTTCCAGCGCTCCTGCCGCAGCAGCTCGGGACTCGCGTAGCGATACATGGGCTCGCCGGACAAACATGGCCCTGATGGCGGGAGGACACTGCTCGGCGTTAAGCGCTCTGTGCACCTGGATGCGGTCGTGCTGGCGCACCATCTCATCGACTCTCTGCCAGCCAAGCGATACCAGGGCAGGTGTCACATGCTCAAAACGCCGCACTCCCGTCACCAGCCTGGCCGCGAAGTTGACAGTCTTTTGCACTCGGTGCAAGTGACACTGGGCGGCTCCTCCCCAAACGGATAGACAGTATTGGATATGGGGAAATACGTGGGCGTGGATGAGGAGTTTAAGGGCATCAGGTGTGAAGTGATGGCGGATCTTGTATAGGGATGAAAGGATGGCGTTGCATCGTCGGACCACCATGGATATATGAGGTTCCCATGTCAGGTGCTGGTCGAGGAGGACTCCGAGTATTTTTACATTTTGGCATGGATAAATTTCCGAGCCGGACAGAGTGATGTGAAAGTCTTTGGCCTTTTTGAGGGATGCTTTGATCATGAAACATTGTATACGATTCAAGTGATACAATTAATATTGCAAGCTTTTGTATCGGAAATCGTCATGCATATCTTAAATAGATTTTACGGAGGGCAGACAAATGTTAGTTTCTAATGTTGGTCAGCCGGGTGAAAATGAGGCTTGACAAAGTGAACAGGGCGAATATTTGACCAGCGCAGGTTTTGTATCTACTATCTACTAGCCTGCTCCGCCATCTGACACGACAGGCAGTTCTGTTGTCTAACTTGTGTGACATCCAGCTGCTACCATAGGCGTAGAACAAGGGGGGGGGGGGGGGCAGGGGGCCACGTCCCCTCACTTTTCGGCCATTTTTTGCTAGCATTTTGTATTTTGTTTGGTGAGGAAAATGTTTGATGGCAAAAGGTTCGCGAAGGCGAGAAGAGTCCAAATCTGCAAAGAAATATTGGATAGTTGGGCTTCTCTCAAGACGAGAGCGAAGTTTCACTGCCCCCCCCCCCCCCAGGGGTGGTAAAAGTGCTTTGAGTAGCCCGGACCAAAAGTGGCACATATAAAAATAACCCCAGCACAACTGGGGTAATTTTGTTTTACTTCACATGAATACCCTAACACCTGGCTGCATGCTCACCACATCATCCCTATATTTTAACCAGCGCCGTGCCGGGGAGGGGGGGGGGGGGTAGACACCTCCTCAGGTTTTTCGCGGATAACGGAAAAACGGCGACGCGCAGCGCCGCCATTTTTGGCACAGCTGCTTGTGCCTAAATTGTCCACATTATGTTTTTAAAAAATCCTCGGGTCATCTTAGGTCAGGTCACCAGACCAGGTCACGTGACCCCCACCTCCCAACAAAAACTTGTGGTAAAAAAACAGTCACAGTTTTGGGATGATCGGTTTTAAACTTACAGGATTTCATAAGGTCACATATATTTACAATTCGTTTATCTTGGATTTTTAAGATCAGCGACTTAGGGTCGGTTTAATTTCGCGACCTCCCCATTATAAGTCTAAGGGGAAATATTGAAATGCTTTCTATTCTAAGGAGACGCAAGATAGAAGTCTAATTCCTTCTGGATCATGTTATAGGAAATTCTTGATGACCTAGGTACCATTTTTGTTCAGTGACCCCTACATGGTCAGCCGAGGTCATCCGAGGTCACCAACAGTTCTATGTCAATAACTCTCGACATAATGACGATGCATAAGTGAAACTGACACCAATATGTATCTCGTCGCGGCACGTCTTTCTATATGAAACTTGACCTACTTTGGTCACCACCACTTGACCTTGACCTGAGGTCACATTTGTAAGTTGACCTGACCTGGTAAACACTAATATGAGTCGAAGCGTCTTGATGAGACAAGCACTATGATGTCAACAGTATTTCCTTGTCGTTATTAGGTAAAAAGCTATTCGTGATACACTTTTTTAAATAGCATTTTTGACTTTTGATGAACTCTGGAGCTTAACTATTCACCTGAGCTC
This sequence comes from Chirona hameri, assembly GCA_036785665.1. Taxonomy (NCBI): domain Eukaryota; kingdom Metazoa; phylum Arthropoda; class Thecostraca; order Balanomorpha; family Balanidae; genus Chirona; species Chirona hameri. The sequence goes on from JAXIVJ010007570.1 coordinate 36,220, forward strand.
AAATTCGAGGACAGTAACATATATTATATACAGCAACAATGACAATCCGACAAGCGATTTGTGTACACACTAATGGATGACAATACACTACAAACCCTCGGGCCGGCGCAAACAGCGGTCCGGTGGCGACCCCGCCCAGAGAATCTAGGCGGACTAGACGGTGTCCGATGGGCAGACTGCCTCAATGTGGGAAGTGCCGGCCAGCTCGAAGAAGAGCACGTATGCTCCGCAGCTGGTGACACTGCGCTGATTGACCAGACGCACCCGTGAGTCGTACTCGTACCACTCGGCCGTGTGCAGGTGTTTGCAGTAGGCAATGTAGTGGCCGGAGACCAGCGTGTCTGAGTGGTTGGCCACGCCGCACAGGTTGTACCTGCAGAGCGTCTGGCCAGCCGAGTACGGCGACAGGTCCAGCCCGGTCACGGGAATGTCCACGGCGGTGTTGAGTTTGCTGTGGGACCTCTCCTGCGGCAAGAAACGTTTCAGGTGCACCACCAGGATGCGCGGGAACTTCTGGATCGACAGGTTCTTGGTGCACTTTTGCCGCTTTTGGCACTTGGAACACGTCGGCTTGTCGTCTCCGTCGAGCACCTCCTCCCTTATGAAGAGGTCAAAACAGGCCTGCAGAAGACACCACTGGTGACTTGACCACGGGTCAGGTCACCAGGCCAGGTCACGTGACCCCACCTCCAAAAAAGTGTGCGGTCGTACCACAGCCACAGTTTTTGGCCGATCGATTTTGTACTTACAGGATTTCATAAGGGTAATGGTACCTACAATTCGTTTATCTCGGATTTTGTATATCGGTGACCTAAGGTCGGGTCAATTTCTCGATCTTCCCATTATAAGTCAATTGGGAAATATTGAAACGCTTCCTATTCTGAGGATACGCATGATACCAGCCCAATTCCTTCCGGATCATGTTATTATAGGCCATTCTTGAAGACCCAGGTGCATGTTTGGTTCAGTGACCCCACGTGTTGAATCTGTCGTTCGGATTTTCTTTCTTTTTTCGTCGGATTAAAAAAATGTAAATGTGAATTATTGGCAATCAAGAGCTGAAACGCAACCGCTAATTTAAAAACGAAAACGCTGAAACGCAACCGCTTAGTAATTTTCACAGGAATGACATAGTAATTATTTTTGCTGGTATTTTGACCCCAGAGTACTTCATGAGCAGGAGCATTTTGTCCCTGACCTTATCCATAAGAACAGCACACTTTACCACCCCTGCCCCCCCCCCCCACACACTTTTCGTGACGTCCCTACATCCCTGGCTGCTACCATCTGCCCCTGCAAATGTAAGGGACAGAGCCGTTGCAGTGCAATGTGCACATTCCCCGAGAATCACCAACTGCTTCTCTCTCCCCCGATAACTCCCACTCATAGCTCTGCTGCATGGGCCGGGTGAGGGAGTGTGGGGCCTCTGACGGGTCTGCACTCCTCCCACTGACCGACCGGTCCGACCAGCACCATTGCCAGGCGACACACGGCGACAGACAGCGACATACAGCGACATAGACACACACAGCACCACTGCCAGGCAACACACGGCCACAGACAGCGACATACAGCGACATAGACACACACAGCAACACATACGGCGACACACGGCCACAGACAGCCACACAGTGGCGGCACATGGGAAACGTGGCGACACCCGGCGACACCCGGCGACACCCGGTGACACCCGGCGACACCCGGCGACATAGACACACACGGCGACACCCGGCGACACCCGGCGACACCCGGCGACACCCGGCGACACCCGGCGACACGTGGCGACACCCGGCGACACGTGGCGACGCAGGGGTACACTGTCATCCGGTAACGCACGGCGACACATGGCCACAGCCCACAAGACGACACGCCGACACATCGACACCCGGCGACACACGGCGACACATGGTGGCATGCAGTCATATTCACATACATCGACACACGGCGACACACGGCGACACACGGCGACACACGACGACACACGGCGACACATGGGGACACATGGGTGTCGCCGGGTGTCGCCGTGTGTGTCTATGTCGCCGGGTGTCGCCGGGTGTCACCGGGTGTCGCCGGGTGTCGCCGGGTGTCGCCACGTTTCCCATGTGCCGCCACTGTGTGGCTGTCTGTGGCCGTGTGTCGCCGTGTGTGTCGCTGTGTGTGTCTATGTCGCTGTATGTCGCTGTCTGTGGCCGTGTGTCGCCTGGCAGTGGTGCTGTGTGTGTCTATGTCGCTGTATGTCGCTGTCTGTCGCCGTGTGTCGCCTGGCAGTGGTGCTGTGTGTGTCTATGTCGCTGTATGTCGCTGTCTGTCGCCGTGTGTCGCCTGGCAGTGGTGCTGGTCGGGATACCAGACACATGGGGACACATGGGGACATGCAGTCATAGTCACATACATCGACACACGACGACACACGGCGACACACGGCGACACACGGCGACACACGGCGCCACTAGACGACTTATGGCGCAGCCTGGCAACAAGCGCGCACACCGCGAGACGTCCCGTTGAAGACAAATGAGCCACGGCATGGCGACATCCGCTGAGCTTACAACCAGCTTTCCTCATAAGCAGTTAATGGCCTAGCAACCAGGCGAAATGACTTGCTTATAGCTGGAACTATTAACTGCAAAGGGGATAACAGCTCGGCATTGAAGGCATGGGCTCTCACATCCGGTCCGGCGACCAGGCGGCATGTTAGCTGCAGATACAGCTCGGCATTGAAGGCATGGGCTCTCACATCCGGTCCCGTGACCAGGCGGCATGTTAGCTGCAGATACAGCTCGGCATTGAAGGCATGGGCTCTCACATCCGGTCCGGTGACCAGGCGGCATGTTAGCTGCAGATACAGCTCGACATTGAAGGCATGGGCTCTCACATCCGGTCCGGTGACCAGGCGGCATGTTAGCTGCAGATACAGCTCGGCATTGAAGGCATGGGCTCTCACATCCGGTCCGGTGACCAGGCGGCATGTTAGCTGCAGATACAGCTCGACATTGAAGGCATGGGCTCTCACATCCGGTCCGGCGACCAGGCGGCATGTTAGCTGCAGATACAGCTCGGCATTGAAGGCATGGGCTCTCACATCCGGTCCGGTGACCAGGCGGCATGTTAGCTGCAGATACAGCTCGGCATTGAAGGCATGGGCTCTCACATCCGGTCCGGTGACCAGGCGGCATGTTAGCTGCAGATACAATCCTTATCCAGTCACGCAGGGCCGTCTGCAGACGAGCCCTGATTCGCCGAGGGAGCGACTCGTCCTGCAAACCTTCCTGCAGACCTAGCTAGGTCAGGTGAGCTCTCCACGGCGAAGAAAATCGCAGGCAGTCGCCAGGTTTATTCAGTGATTATCTGTGTAAGGGTTGGGGTGAAGTGTGAAGATGGGGCTGTGGCTTTAGCAGTCGGCTGCTACGTTGACCAGGGGTTTATGTTTGTAACCACCAATGTTTGTAAGGGGGACGGGTCCATTTTTTGCTATCGTAGAAAATCGAGTTTTGATGCAAAGTTCACATAAAAACGTCAAAAGAACGGAAATGATAGTCTCTTAACAATGGCTATCTCGGATTTGCAACATTTTGGCTTTTTGACCCAACAAATAAACAAACTGAACTATTTTTTTTTCTCGGAAAAATGTCTACAAAATCAAAACATTTGAAGATATTAAACAAAAGCGGAACACATATGGGATAACTATGTATGGACGATACCCAAACCAAATTTTAAATTAATATCTTTATTTTTGACTGACCTATAGCTCCATAAGTATAAAACAAAACTCATGACGTCATTTTTTTAAGTTACGTTTTGTTGTCTTGTATTGACCAGATGCAGACAAATAAATGCCTACGCCGTATTTCTGAGACCAAACTGGTCTATAAACATGCCTTTATTATTTATATTTATCAATTTCACATGTTGACCTTATGTGACCTGACCTCAGGGCCATTATATGGGGTCAGGTTGTTAAAATGGTTGCAACTATATAATTATACGTGTAAAATAACCCATAAAACATGTGTCGCATGGCTTTGGTAGACCTCTTGCCAATAGTGACCTTTCGTGACCTGACATTGACCTTGATCTTTGCTTACAATTTCATTTATTTAATTTATTTATTTCATATGATCGCCAACAGAGCTACGCTCCACTGACAGGCGAAGTCGTGAAGATAAGATAGAACAATAAATACACTACGCAGCACACACATCACATAATCACACAGCCTAAAGTTTACAGTCAGACTACAGGGTTAAAACGTACTTGATCACCTGTGCTCCAAAAACTCCAAAACTGTCATAAAAGATGTATGCGTTAAAAGCACTGCCTAAAAAGGCATTTATTGCTCTAGGGAGCCGGGAGAACATCCCAGCGTCCACAGTTCTTACCCGTGCTCGAGGCACGGTTAAAAGAGAGACGGTGCGGGTCGATCGAGGCGGCACGTGCAGGAGAAACGACTCGAGCAGGACCTGTGAGTCCACTTTCCCCCGCAGGATGTTCCTCAAGAAGAGCAGGTCATGCTGCACTCTGCGTGATGCTAAGAAAGGAAATTTGAAATGGAGCAGAAGGCTATCATAAGAGAGAGAATTAGCTTGTCCGGAGGATGTATGAGTGAGTAGCCAAATGAGGAACTTGTGCTGTTCTCGATCGACCCGCACCGTGTGGGAGTTGGCCGCCCCCGCCCAGATCACGCTACAGTATTCTAAAATCGAACGCACGTTCGCGAAGTACGCAGCTAGCACTGCGCTCCGGGTTGAATTTTGAAGTGCTAGCACCGACTTGAAAAGAACGAGTAAGGAGACCTAGTGCTCGTTTGGCCCTGCTGACTATGTCAGAGACATGTGATGCGAAGGTTAATTTGGTATCCGAGGTCCCTAATTTTGCTTACATGACCCAGTTAGGCACTATTCAGAAAATATTTGGTCTGGAGGGGTGCACGCCTGAGAGTCATTGTAAACGATTTGCATTTTGCAGGGTGGAGGGTCAGTCCCCACCTGACGGACCACGCTGACAGATGGCTGAGATCCCTCTGCAGTAACAGTCCGTCATATGGGGAGGTGATGCGGGAGATGCATTATACCTTTGAGAGCACTTTGTGCGATAATAGGGTGAAACACACTGTACAGTGTACAGTGTACACACCGCACACATGTTTTCTTGAACACGGCTACTGAATGCCAAGTGATGTTGATGCCTGGTATTTTACCTGGCATGATTGAAGATTAATGTTTTAGGGCCTCGAAACATTCAGTATTAGTGTTTCATTAACCCGCATCCCGCTGGGATATTCAGCCGAAGCGGGGCGCTGGGGGTGGGGGTGGGTGGGGCAGATTCTGCCCCCTCGTTATCTTCCGAACCAATAACCGCAACGAGACGCGCAAGGAGGCAATCGAAAGCTCTTAGCCCTAATAGTGGCAGGCTCCTGGCGACCCCTACTAGTGGCAAGGGGAGGGGGCGGATTCGCCCCCCGGAGATATCAAGATCCACCAGTCCGATTTAAAAAATAAAACGGGGTTCAATTCCCCTCAACACGATCTACATTTCTCAAAAATCCTAAATCTTCGATAGGGGGCAACAGGGGGGCAAAAACTAACAAAATTATAGATATATTAGATCCACCACAGCTGCCATGTTTATCAACCGATTTGAACGCAACTAATGGGGATCGATTGATATTTAATTGGGAATTGATATATGACAGTAACTTTTGAAAATTATAAAATCATAGGCGTTTGCAGGCCACTAAATATGGGGTTGAAATAAATGTGTAATAAAATCGTCTTTTTATAAATGAAATGGTGCGTTATTGTGACATCAGACACAACAGTTATGAAATACATTTGTATCCATAGGCGGTGCCAGGTTAGCGAAAAAGGGAGGCAAAATATATACAAATAATTTCCTGGAAACCTCCCCTTTTCAAGTCCCTGAAACCGCCTCTGCTGTACAATATTTATTATAGATCACTAACATCAAGTAATTTGCACTTGTTTTAATCACCGTAAGCCTATGTAACTCCTTTATACTTCAGGCAGTTAGGAAGAAGCCGTGAAGATCGCATCTCCGTATTATCGCCAAATGTCGAGAAAAAAACAGGGCCCTGGAACCGCCTCTGTGAAGGTTAAGAACTAAAAAAATTGACTCCATATGCGGGAATCAATTTTAAGAAAACTCCCAAAATTTAATGGGTCTGCTCCCAGCCGTTCCGGAGATATCTGCGAAAAAACCTGAGGGTGGGCAGAATCTGCCCCCCCCCCCTGCCACTAATTGGGTTAACGAGACGCATCTAAAGCATACGCGAAATGGTTAAAATAAGGTCACATGTCAGGTCAGTCAGGTCAAAGGCCAAAATTAAGGTATTTGAGTTTTTGGGCCATACTTTCCATCCAAAGCCTTAGATTGCGACTAGTATCGGTCAAGCACACTGTACACACGATCCACATGTTAGATTGAAAACGCATAATTTTCAGCATGACAGAGTAATCCATGGTCTCAGGGTCGTCATATTTGTAGGTATGCAATGTCACCCAATTTGATTGAGCTTCAACATGGAAAACATTGGCGACACATGAAGGAAATTATATGCACGGAGTTATTTTTTTCCAGCGAAAGGTTGCTGGGATAGGGGGGGGGGTACTGTACCCCGCTATCTGAAGATAGGGGGACGCGTCCCTCGCGTCCCCCCCTCCCCCCGGTGGCGCCGCCGCTGATGTTGACCACTTTAATCAATTTGTTTCCGACTCATTCTTGTGAACACGTGGTCGTGTGGAACGCAGCTATTCGTGTGTAGGTGCGGTCAGTGAGTACAAATGTTTCCAGCCACCGAGGCATCGGCCCTGGCGGTTGAGGACACCTGTGACCAGGGGTGGTAGGATCCTATTCAGTTGATGGGCTTCAGCCCCCAAACTTGACTTCAGCCCCCCCCCTCCCTCCACTTGGACGAGGAAGTGGGTCAAATCCGGGGAGAAATCTGTATTTGTGTGGATCTTGATGGTGCTTTAAGCGATTTTTCCCAGCTCAGCCCTCCCCCAAAAAAAACTTTCTGGAGAAGCTTCACCCCTGCCTGTGACTACTGACCATCAAGGAACACGTGGCACGCCTCCGGCGGTTTGTGGACACCTGTGACCATCAAGGAACACATGGAACGCCGCCGACGGTTTGTGGACACATGTGACCATCAAGGAACACGTGGAACGCCCCCGGCGGTTTGTGGACACCTGTGACCATCAAGGAACACGTGGAACGCCCCCGGCGGTTTGTGGACACCTGTTACCATCAAGGAACACGTGGAACGCCCCCGGCGGTTTGTGGACACATGTGACCATCAAGGAACACGTGGAACGCCGACGGCGGTTTGTGGACACATGTGACCATCAAGGAACACGTGGAACGCCGCCGGCGGTTTGTGGACACCTGTTACCATCAAGGAGCACGTGGAACGCCGTCGGCGGTTTGTGGACACCTGTTACCATCAAGGAACACGTGGAACGCCGCCGGCGGTTTGTGGACACCTGTTACCATCAAGGAATACGTGGAACGCCGCCGGCGGTTTGTGGACACCTGTTACCATCAAGGAATACGTGGAACGCAGCCGGCGGTTTTTGGACACATGTGACCATCAAGGAACACGTGGAACGCCGCCGGCGGTTTGTGGACACCTGTTACCATCAAGGAACACGTGGAACGCCCCCGGCGGTTTGTGGACACCTGTGACCATCAAGGAACACGTGGAACGCCCCCGGCGGTTTGTGGACACCTGTGACCATCAAGGAACACGTGGAACGCCGTCGGCGGTTTGTGGACACCTGTTACCATCAAGGAACACGTGGAACGCCGTCGGCGGTTTGTGGACACCTGTTACCATCAAGGAACACGTGGAACGCCGCCGGCGGTTTGTGGACACCTGTGACCATCAAGGAATACGTGGAACGCAGCCGGCGGTTTTTGGACACATGTGACCATCAAGGAACATGAGGTCAGTTGTGAACACCCCTGACCACTTACCAACATCTGATCATTACGCGTGCCCATCTGCGATCACCATCGCCGCGCATAAGCAGCAATTTGCACTTAAGCTGGGCAAGAGCCTGGCTGGGATTAGTCTTTAATTTTTTGCCGGCGTACGAGCCTGAATGGGCTCAGCGGAAGGTAAGCTATGCTTGACCTCGGCCAAAGCGCAGCGGAACTGGCCGGCACGGTGTGCGCCAAGTTAATTCCGTGTCTGTAGTCTGTAGTGGCGACAAAACGTCACTTCAAACTTGGTCTCGAGTAGTTCGAACTTCAATCTCCAAGTGTCTTGGTAAAAAGATGGAAACGTGGAGCTTTCAGAAGCCAGCAGTTTCTGTCTGATGTGAAATCGCACCATTCATTCATCTTCAGACTGAATCAGAATCAGAATTTTCCAATATGCAGAATTGCAGACTAACTGTAGTTAATTTTACAGATCAGGCTCAGTAAAGCTGCCGACAGTTACGAGTACGTTCTCATCCAATGATACTCAGATTGTTAATATCCGGAGCAATGCTCGCCTGACAGCATACATTGGATGAAGTTTATTGGATTAGATTGTTACATTGAATGGAGATGAAGACAAGACAGCTAAGCTTGGCTTTGCTTTTGCACAACAAGCTTTGATCTTAACATGCTAAGTTTGGATACTGCAAAGCCCTTGACAACGAATCAGTTTCATGTTACCAGTTCCTCATCTTCGACGTGGTCGGCAAAAGCAAACTTTGCCTATTGTAAATTTTCAGCTCAAATTTTAATTCATGATAAAACACGAAAATCGGTTTTGACATCCCTGTATTCCCTTAAACAGAAGTAACAACCTGTATTTCCCCTTCCTCATTGCACTTTTACTACGTCTTTCCAATACAATGACATGGTGGCTTGACATCATATCAAGCGCCAAAACTGGCGATTGTAGCTAGCAAGGCCATCGATGCAGGCGATTCAGCAAGCCCTCCACAGAGGCACAAGGCCATCGATGCAGGCGAAAAGCAAGCCCTCCACAGAGGCACAAGGCCATCGATGCAGGCGATTCAGCAAGCCCTCCACAGAGGCACAAGGCCATCGATGCAGGCGAAAAGCAAGCCCTACACAGAGGCACAACAAGGCCATCGATGAAGGCGATTAAGCAAGCCCTACACAGAGGCACAAGGCCATCGATGCAGGCGAAAAGCAAGCCCTACACAGAGGCACAACGCACAGTGCATGTAGGCTATGTAGCATCATCCACGACAAATGCAAAAGATAAGCTTTAAAGTATCAAGGCTGAAAGATAAACGCTGGTGACAACTCCAGTTGCAGATCTGTTGTGAATTGATCGATCCTTTAAAACCCTACTAGTGGCAGGGGGGAGATTCTGCCCACCCTCAGGGTTTTCGCAGATATCTCCGGAACGGCTGAGAGCAGACCCATGACATTTCGGGACTTTTCTTAGAATTTATTTCCACATATGGAGTCAAAATGTTGAGTTTTTAACCTTAACAGAGGCGGTTCCAGAGCCCTGTTTTTGGAGAGAGAAAAAAATCGGAGACATTTGGCGATAATACGGAGATGCGATCTTCACGGCTTCTTCCTAACTGCCTGAAGTATAAATGAGTTACATAGGTTTACGGTGATTGAAACAAGTGCAAATTAGTTTATGTTAGTGAACTATAATAAATATTGCACAGCAGAGGCGGTTTCAGGGACTTGAAAAGGGGAGGTTTCCAGGATTTTTTTTTTAAAATATATATTTTGCCTCTCTTTTCGCTAACATGGCACCGCCTATGGATAAAATATGCTTTATAACTGTTGTGTCTGATGTCACAATAACGCACCATTTCATTTATCCAAAAAAGCCAGCAAAAGACGGTTGTATTACGCATTTATTTAACCCCCATATTTAGTGACCTGCGAACGCCCATGATTTTCGAATTTTCAAAAGTCACCGTCCGCATTCGTAACACCCTCCCAAAAACAGGAGCCTGGAACCGCCTCTGCTGGACCGATTTTTTTTTCAAAATTTTGACACGACACGCGTCATTTAATTTTGGGAAAAGTCACAAAGTTCCAGGAAACTAGGCCTAACGGTTTAGAAGCGGCAAGTGAAAAAACACCGGGAGGGGCAGAATCTGCCCCCGCAGGGAATAGGGTTAAAGGAAATAGTTCACCTTGGAAAATGTTTCCCAAACACGATTTGATTATTTTTTAATACAATTTATGTTTATATTGTCAAAAATGGCCTTATATCGCGCCGATTCAGGACAGAAGGCTGTAAATTATTACTGTTTCTTAAAACTATATGCATACTCTCTGAGTCCTGACGTCACGCACATTACAAAAATGGTTCAGCCAATCAGATTCGAAAGTAGTCGCTTAAGAATAGACTCGCATTAGAGATGTGCCAACCGGCGGCCGGCGGTTCACTTGCTAGCACCAGCTGTAAGCTGATTGGCTGATGGTATAGCCTCTGCCCGGGCTAGATCCAGCACCACATTCTTTCGCCAGCACCGCATTTCTTCGCCAAAAAATAAAATATATTCGGCTGGAGTCTTTTCAGTCAAGAAAACTTGCAGATATGGGTTTGCCAACACGGGCTACAAAACTGTTATCTCAGTTTAAAACTAATGTTGAAGGTGAACTATTTCCTTTAACCCGCGCCGTGCCGGTGCTCGGTGCCACCTTCGCCGTGCCGGGGGGAGGGGGGGGGGCGTTTCGACGCCCCTCTCCCCCTGCTAACTCGGCTTCTATGAGACGTAGACAATAACCAAAGACACTGTTCGAAAGCCCGTCAGAATGTATTTTGAAACTATTTCAGGCAATTTTTTTATCAGGTCAATATTGAGATCACCAGAGGTCATCAAGGGTCAGATTTTAAAGTTTTAGGACTTCGCTCCTGACATTCCCAGATAGTACAGGAATTGTGATAGCTAGGAACAAACGGAAAAAAAACAATGGAAAGCTCTTGCAAAATGCAATGTGCGAGGTGTCCTCAGATGTGAGCTCAGGTGAATAGTGTAGGAGGCTCCAGAGCTCATCCAATGTCAAACAGGCTATTTTTTAGCAAAACAGTTTTTACAAATATCTTTTTACCTAACAAAGATAGGGAAATAATTTTGACGCCATCGTGTTTGTCTCGTCAAGGCACTTTGTACCATATGCATGCTGGCCAGGCTAGGTCAACCTAAAAATTTGACCACAGGTCAAGGTCAAATGGTAACCCAATTACGCCATGTTTCACATTGGAAGACGTGCCTCGACGAGACAAACACATTGGTGCCAGTTTCACTTATCTATCTTGATTTTGTCAAGAGTTATTGGCAAAAAAGTGTTGGTGACCTCGGGTGACCTCATCTGACCCTCTAGGGGTCATTGAACAAAATTGAACCTGGAACTTCAAGAATTGCCTATGATGACATGATCCAGAAGGAATTGGGCTGATATAGTTCGTACCCTCAGAAAAGGAAGCATTTTATTATTTCCCCATTGACTTATAATGAGGTCACGAAATTGACCAGACCTTAGGTCACCGATATTAAAAATCCGAGATAAACGTATTGTAGGTATTATTATGAAATCCTGTATCTATGAAATCCTGCTCCTATGCAATCCTGTAAGTACGAAATCAATTGGCCAAAAACTGTGGCTGTGGTGCGACCGGAAACATTTTTGGAGGTGGGTCACGTGACCTGGTCTGGTGACCTGACCTGAGATGACCGGAGGTATTTTTGGTACATAATGTGCGCAATTGATGCCGGAACAGCTGTGCCAAAAACGGCGGCGCGCAGCGCCGCCGTTTTTTCTCTATTCTCGAAAAACCTTAGGGGGGGGGGGGGGGGGGGGGGGGGGGGGTCTAAACGCCCTCCCCCGGCACGGCGCTGGTTAAGCTGATACACTTTTATGTCTCGGCTCGTGAAAATGTGAGTCCATCACCGTCGTTCACTGCTGTGCTTAAAATAAGAGGCCGAATATTTCGTGTCAAATCCAGGTCTGCTGTCATCTGTGTATAAACCTATGTATGTATCATCAGAATGGCCATTAACCACAAATTAATTTAATGTATTTTTTTTTAGAACTCGAATGGAAAAGTGTCGAAATTTTGGCATGTGACCTCAGGTCAAGTCACGTGATTTCATTATGTTCTCAGTTAAAATTCGTGATTTGTCTAAAGTGGAATAGGAGGGTGCATTCCCTTTGAATCAAGTGACAACCTATTCCGCTCAGTGATCAAGATCACGTGATGACATAATTCAATATTTCGCCGATAGAGGCGTCTGTGGGTCCTCAAGACAAATTTTATCATCACTATTTCCAGACTGAGAATGTTATAACAATAGCTAAAAGCGTTTTCCAGAGATAAAAAATGCTCAACTTTGCCAAATAAAGCGAAAATTCCAGCAAATTATCTATTGTATAATCAAGCCAGGTAATTTGGGAAATCAACCTCAAGGTCACGGAGTGACCTGCTGGGGTCATGCTATGCATCATTGAATGCAGCTCAACGAGACACATATAATGCCGTTGAGTTAAGCTCTCTAGCACAATTGTGTGCAAAGTTATTACCAAAGACGTGCTTGGTGATCATGATTTTTCCAAAGAAAAAAAAAATAGAGGATAAACCTAGGTCCAATTTTCTTACCATCGAAGGCCAATTGTATCGAAGTCGATTCTGGCAATAAAAAACAAATCCTCATTTTAAAAGGCCACATTATAAAATCACGTGATCTGAGGTCTAAGATCACATGTAAAAATTCCTAAATTTGCGTGGTTTCGAAAATGTTCTCACATTTATATATTGTTCCTGACGATTCTGATGATATATAGGCTTATATGACTCGCATGATTTAGATGGGAGATATTGTCCTCTGAAAATTAGAGTTTTGCACGACAAACTAGAAAACCGTTTGACGGACGGAGCTGACAATTTCATGTGAATTGTCAGCTCCGTCCCAGATAACATGGATCAAAATAAAATACTTCACTGCAACAATAGAGCTGCTAGACATGAAACATATCAGTATGTATTGTCTGAAAATGATTTTAAAAAAATACAAATAACCATTTTACTCAGATTCAAGATGTTTGGGGATTTTCAAGTCGGGATTTTCCCGTTTTTTTTTGTGGAGGGGACAAAAAGATACGTTTGCCTACCGATTTTTCGTTGTTTTTTTTGGGGGGGAATTGCCCATTTTGCCCAACCGTAGATCCGCCACTGACTACCTTTCAAATCGCAGTGCTGGCACTGAAATAGTGAGAATAGTTTTGGGTATGCTAGCAATTGGAATACATTTCAGCGAGAGTCGAGTGTTTGAGACGCTGTGAGTCTCTAAAACACTCAACGGCAGCGCTTAGAGCTGTCAGTCTGTCATGCATGAATTCCACTCATAAAGAGGCCTTCAGAAAACCCTTTGTAATGCCAATCGTAAGGCAATATAATCGTTTTACTTGTATACAATTACAATGTAATGATGCATTAGTGACTCATTGGTGTTGCCTCCTTGCCAAACAGTCAAGAGGTAGCTCAAAGTAACATGTTACAATTACAGGTTGCAAAAGTAACCGGTATTTGCAGAGGCGGAGATAGGAGGCGGCGATAGCGGCGATATAGATACAACTAATTAGAACTTGATACACCTTTGAAGCAAATTTAACGAGGAATCTAGAAGGAAAAACTAAGCAAAATAAAGTAACGAGAACGATTCTAGTCTGCGAGCTAACATAAAGTTTCTGATTGTATGCTGTGCATGCTTAACATTATATTGTTTTGCTCTACGGCGTTCTATGGTGATTTTGTGGCGATAGCGGCTGCTGAGGCGGCGGTGGGGCTGCTGATGTGGCGGTGGGGCTGCTGAAGCGGTGGTGGGGCTGCTGAGGCGGTGGTGGGGCTGCTGAGGCGGCGATAGCGGCTGCTGAGGCGGCGGTGGGGCTGCTGAGGCGGCGATAGCGGCTGCTGAGGCGGCGGTGGGGCTGCTGAGAAGGCGGTGGGGCTGCTGAGGCGGCGGTAGGGCTGCTGAGGCGGCGGTGGGGCTGCTGAGGTGGTGGTGGGGCTGCTGAGGCGGTGGTGGGGCTGCTGAGGTGGCGGCGGGGCTGCTGAGGCGGCGGTGGGACTGCTGAGGCGGCGGTGGGGCTGCTGAGGTAGCGGTGGGGCTACTGAGGCGGTGGTGGGGCTGCTGAGGCGGCGATAGCGGCTGCTGAGGCGGCGGTGGGGCTGCTGAGGCGGCGGTGGGGCTGCTGAGGCGGTGATAGCGGCTGCTGAGGCGGTGGTGGGGCTGCTGAGGTGGCTGTGGGGCTGCTGAGGTGGCGGTGGGACTGCTGAGGCGGCGGTGGGACCGGTAGCTGCGATAACGGCTGCTGAGGCGGCGGTGGGGCTGCTGATGTGGCGGTAGGGTTGATGAGGCGGCGGTGGGGCTGCTGAGGCGGCGGTGGGGTTGCTGAGGCGGCGGTGGGCTGCTGAGGCGGCGGTGGGGTTGTTGAGGTGGCGGTGGGACTGTTGAGGCGGCGTTTGGGCTGCTGAGACGGCGGTGGGGGTGCTGAGGCGGCGGTAGGGCTGCTGAGGCGGCGGTGGGGCTGCTGAGTCGGCGGTGGGGCTGCTGAGGCGGCGGTGCGGCTGCTGAGGTGGCGGTGCGGCTGCTGAGGTGGCGGTGGGGCTGCTGAGGTGGCGGTGGGCTGCTGAGGCGGCGGTGGGGCTGCTGAGGTGGCGGTGGGGTTGCTGAGGCGGCGGTGGGGCTGCTGAGGCGGCAGTGGAGCTGCTGAGGCGGCGGTGGGGCTGCTGAGGTGGCGGTGGGGCTGCTGAGGCGGCGGTAGGGCTGCTGAGGCGGCGGTGGGTTCTGCTGAAGCGGCGGTGGGGCTGCTGATGTGGCGGTGGGGCTGATGAGGCGGCGGTGGGGCTGCTGAGGTGGCGGTGGGGCTGCTGAGGTGGCGGTGGGCTGCTGAGGCGGCGGTGGGGCTGCTGAGGTGGCGGTGGGGTTGCTGAGGCGGCGGTGGGGCTGCTGAGGCGGCAGTGGAGCTGCTGAGGCGGCGGTAGGGCTGCTGAGGTGGCGGTGGGGCTGCTGAGGCGGCGGTAGGGCTGCTGAGGCGGCGGTGGGTTCTGCTGAAGCGGCGGTGGGGCTGCTGATGTGGCGGTGGGGCTGCTAAGGTGTCGGTGGGGCTGCTGAGGCGGCGGTGGGGCTGCTGAGGCGGCGGTGAGACTGCTGAGGCGGCGGTGGGGCTGGGAGCTGCGATGGTTCCGGCAGTGGACCTCCGTCGGGCCGTCGGGCCGGCGGTGGGACAGCGCGTTCGTCATCCGTGTCGCGTCCGGCCGGCTGTCGTCCGGCGGCCGCTCCCAGCTCGCAGCCATGGTGGGACCGGACGCGGCCGGCCGTGTCTCCTGAGGAAGTCAGGGATTTCGCGCTCACCGGAGAGGAAAACGCACGTCCGGTGGCCGCCCGCTGCGACCGCCGCCGGAAACACGCCTCCACCACCACCGCCGCCGCCGCCGCCGCCGCCGCCGCCCGCCGTCACGGACACACTCCCAGCCGAGACGACAGCAGCGGTGTGGACATCCGACTGTCGGTACCCTCAATGTACACAGCTCCCAGGATTCACACTTCGTATTACCGGTGGAGCTGGTAATGGTCTCGAATTACACTGCGGTCTTATGGTGTTATTTTGTGCCTAATCGTGATGATTTGGCATGGGTGCATAATTTCCTTGATCACACTTCTCATGATGCCTTATGTTTGATAAAAGGCGTAGAAAACTGTAATTAGCAATGCGAATAATATGTCATACAAATCTAATCTGAACAGGCTCAATCAAATGCAAAATGTGCAGTTAGAAGTTAGAGCCAGCAAGTGTATTTTAATACTAGAGACTGTCACTTGTCAGTGTTACTTATAAGTTCCTGACCATTCTTAAGAATATGACGTATTTAATTGTGACGATGAAATGGCTTAAAGGTGAATCATTTGCGGCATATTAGCTGCCACTGTGCTTTCTTGTTAACTAGGGTCGTGGAGAGATGCTTGGCAGATTGGATTACGTTGAGTCGATTATTTAATTTGTACCAATTCTGTCTAAAATGGTAACATTTTGTTGCAGAGTGTTTCAATGATGAAGGCGGTGCATGCAGGAGTTAAATAATTAGGAATGACATTTGAAATCAGTTGAATTCCACGCAGAGTTGTACTCGACTGGAGCCATTGAGACCAAGTTGACTCAAACGGATTCAACTCAGCTTGAGTCAGAGTCGAGTCGCTTCGAAAGCATAGAAGGTCCAGTCGAGTCAGAGTGGAGTCACATCAATACTGCCTGCGCCAAAGTAGAGTCAACTGATCCTCAAATGAGCAAATACTATCCGACTACTCACATCAACTCAAATAACAAAGCAGTAGCAGTCCAACAATCGCATCTTACCCAGCGAATTTCTACTAGATATGTGCTGCCTTTTCGCAGGATCTGTTTTTGAATTCGAGCAGCTTATTTACAGTCCACATGCAGGTCTCTTGTTATCCCAATAGGGAAGTCTACATTTCAAACACTCCTATTGCTTGCTTAACACTGAGGTTTCCCCTCTGAGTATTGTAATTACACTCCCCTCCCGATCTGAATATATTTGTATGATAAATGTGATCTGGTTTCAAATGCTTCATAGACAGAACATATTTTTTTAAAAAAACTTTTTTTTTAAAAATTGAATGCATCTTACAATGCAGCTGGGTGCAATATTAACCTTAGCGCAATTTGCATTGAATCCAATGCAAATGAAAATCAAGGCATATACACATATGTTTCAAGAGTTCATGCGAGTCAAGAGTGTTTGAATCAAATTTGGATTCAGAGTTGCAGTCAAATGAATCTGACCCATAAGTCGAAATGAGTCGACTCTATTTTTTCACAAGTCCCTTGAGTCGTCAGTGTCGGGACTGGGGGTAAAGCAAGTGAGTCAGAGCTGAGTCGACTCAAAACTATTGCGCCCTGCTTGAGTACCTTCGCAAATGAGTCAGAGTCGAGTCGAATAAAAATAAAAATATGAGTCATGACTCATGCACATTGCAGAACCTTGATTCCACGAACTGAAATTTTGACCATGTTTTTTTCCTTCTCGCCACTCACTGCTCACAGTTAAAGGGAAATATTCACCTTTTTCCACAAAAATGGAGTTATTACTCGAAATTGACAGACGAGACGAAAATATATTGAAAATTCATCACATTTTGCATAAAAACATTATTACCGAAAGATATTTTTAAAGTTAAAGTTGATAAGCGATCCACGCTTATAATGGTCGGCGGTACTCTCAAGTACTTGGAAACGAAATTCGAATTCCGGGCTTCTCTCGCAATGTTTTTTTGACAAAATTGTATGGAAAATATGTCTCTCTGTCTATTGTGATTATGTGTCCTTCTATCCTTAATAATCCATACACATTTAATACAAAGGTAACCGAATTAGCAGTTAACTTATGCACCCAACGGTGGCCTAGTTAGTGGTTGTGACTTGTGACCCTCAATTTGTGAAAATTGGCTCATTTATTTTCAATATTAGGAGTTTTGTATAGTTTTGTCTCTGGCTGTATATAACACTATGCTTTAGCTTATCAAGGAAAAGAATTATTTTTCCAAAAATAAAAAATAACAAACAATGGAAAAACTGGCAATCAAATCGGAAGTTCACTTATGCACCCAACGGCGACCTATTTAGTGTCGGCGATTTGTTTCATTGACCAATCAAGGACGTTGTCACGCTTCTTGGCGCACTTACTTCATTTCTGGCCCTATGACTTGTTTACAAATCAACATTCAAACCAGAGATAGTGATATATCATACTGTTCGTCACCATATGTAAGCACATATTTTGTAAATTTCCCAAAATATAATTTTTTAAATAGAAAGTTATTATTTCACTTTTAAATTGAGGCACGATCAATTTTATACCATATATCACATAAAAATGCAGATAAATAAATACAAAGGTGAATATTTCCCTTTAAACCACTGATTAAGTACATCCACCATCTTACGCATAGGTTGCGTCCGTATCACCCAGCAAACGCAGTTTCACTTTTCACCGCTCATTCACCAACAGCATTCACTGCTCATTCATGGTCTGACCTCGTATAACCACTCACTGCCAACTTCCTCCCCGTCTCTTTACGACGCCGACCCGCCGGCGACCCAGCTTTGAAACTCGGAAGCATGCCATTGCCCTCCTTGGGAAGGGAGGATCAGGATCGCCCCCTTCAGGATCGCCCCCTCCCTAGGAGGACTCATTGGCGGGCTCAACATTGCTCAACTTGGTCCACCTGCTAGCACAGCGTGTGATTTGACTAGTGCATACTGCGTACTCTTGGCGGAGACTTAACGCATAATCCTTCGCTGATGAAAAATCTCGCCAAAATCACTGGCCGCTTCTAACTTATTCGACCTTACCTGCCCGGCGGCGATACATCCGGTCGACCTCAGCCGGCGACAGCCGCGGCGCTGCCTGGCTGCCGGTTCATCAATGAAGCCGGGGAAGGGGGGGGGGGGGGGGGGGCGGAGGGGAGGGGCGCCGCCAAGGTCACCACTTTCATTGGCGGTCAGTCGGCTTCCGGCGCAGGGGGCGCCACGGGTCGGGTGGCGGCCGGCGCGCACCGCCCGCCGCCGCCGGCGCCGCAGCGCACCCCCAGACTGACCGGTTGTCTCGTCAGATAAGCGGGCTGCCGGAACAGGCCACCGCCGGCCGCCGCCAACACCGCCGCCGCTGACGCCGAGACTGGCGGCCAGCTCACGGCGGGGTCACAGCCCACAGGGCTCATTGCTGGCCGGTATAGACTAGAGA
>JAXIVJ010007572.1:0-60086 GCA_036785665.1 Chirona hameri
GTGGGCTCAATGGGCCCCTGGACATGCCCAAGAGGCCCCCTGGGCCGGCTTAGAAAGCCCTTCAGTGTCTATGAGGGCCCTTGACATGTACCAGAGTGACCCTTTCCTGGTTTGAGGGCTCCTCTGTGACTTTTTGAAAGCCATTTAGCTAATGCAAATGGTATCTGGGCCAATCTCGGAGGGGCCCCCTGTGACCCGTGGGGAGGGGGCAATTCCCCCTCCCCTTGCCCCCCCCCCCTCCCTGGCTGCGCCCCTTG
Organism: Chirona hameri; assembly: GCA_036785665.1. Lineage (NCBI taxonomy): Eukaryota > Metazoa > Arthropoda > Thecostraca > Balanomorpha > Balanidae > Chirona > Chirona hameri. The sequence goes on from JAXIVJ010007572.1 coordinate 258, forward strand.
CCCCTGTAGCTCAGTCGGGAGAGCGCTCGACTTTTGATCTCACCCGGTGTATCAGGCCGGGATCGAGTCGTTTCAGCGCTCGCTATGTGCCCCTGACTGAATGGCCTGCGGCCGGGGGCAGCGGTCGCACTCAAGGACAGGTGACGTCAGAGGCGGGGTGAAACCGTGTCCAGGTAATGTCTGGCACCGTAAACTTTCGTCTCAAAATTCTGCTGGCTGCCAGGAATTGCCCGTTCGGACGGAAGGGGTCAGGGTCTGCGCAACAAGCTCTGCTTAGCGCAGGTCCTGACCTCGGAAATCCGTCGTTCAAAAAGGTTCGGACAAAATTTGCTTAACAAAAATTCCAGCGTTAATGTAACCAGGGAGACTGCTTAAATACAACAACGCAGAGAGGTGGCTTAGAGCCATGAAGAACCAACAGATGCAGTGTTAAACATTGTCAAAATGATCATAAACTCAGTTATCATACATACAAAAGACTACACACATGTGTTGACCATACACATGTCATCATAAATATCATGTTATACGTCATTCTATGGCCGTGGCTTTCCGCAGGCATGCTCACATATACTTTTGTACATACTGCACAAGTGCAACATATGTGTTGGTTTATGTTCTATTTGCATTACATTCTTTATATAATTATTCCACATAAGTGCCAGCATAAGTGGCGGAACTCGAGACCAGCTTGTTACCAAGCCAGCGAGCAGGATCGTGAGGCAACTTTCCCGTCAAGGCTATATTTATACGGTAACCAGATATAGGAAAAATATGATCTGATCGAATCAGCAAGATTCGTACTTTGTGTAGCCTGATTATGCATAAATGAAATCTGTTTTATTTCTTCTGTTTTGATTAAGCTCAAATGATAATGACTGTCAAATCTTTACATCGCGACAGAGACGTATCCCCCTTCCACCGAATCCATTTTCTGCTTTGTTTGTTTAGCTTGTCATTTGAGGTAATAATGGGTCAACGTCGCTAGTGCTAAGAAATACGGACGCTTGCAAGGATGTTGATATATGCATGCATTCATCCGAGCGGACTGTGCTTTCGTACCACCAACCTGCCTAGGCTTTTGCTCATCTCAAAACTTTGGTCACGGGCATTCTGTAACCATTGATATTTTCTGCCTTCAACGCATTTACACGCAAAAAGGACCCTTTTGTGGCAAGGTGTTGCGACCATGCTTGTATGTGATCTTTACTGCCTTAATTAAAAATGAAATGCAAATTAAAACTTAAATTCCCGGTGGTCACACAGGATATCAATTCTAAAAATTGCCAATTTAACCAAGCAGTTAGAGGTCCTCTGATACGATTGTTTTGCTGTCAATAGTTTATTTAACAAAATGTCCCCTAAACGAAAGGTCAAATATCCAAGCTACTGATTCGTGCTGGAGCTTATAACTCAAAATTATACAGGCCATGCCTTGATTTACTTTCCCTGGTTCACTTGACTAAGTACTACGGTTTGTTTAGTATTACTTCCGCTCGAGTGTACGCCGTGTAGAGGGAAATGTTTTGTCGACTTCCACACGGCACTCCAATGACCACATCTAGGCATAATATATCCTCTATTATAAAAGCAGTAGTGTCTACTTTCTTCAACACTAGCCTATTGTCGACGCAGCCTTCACACTAGCGCCTATGGAAAAGTTTCAGCCTCACCTGTTGTCTCATGGCAGAATCTTAATAGCTCAGGGACTAAGGCACGCATAGCGTCGTGACAAAAACTAATCGACTCGACTGGTGACTAAATTTCTGAAACTTTGGGTACCCATCACGGTCGGTTGCGTCGTTTGTGCGTGGTGCCGCGTGCAAAAATGGTCGATTTCTCCATTGACAATGCACTAATTAGCGAGAACGCCGCGTACGAAATTATCGCCCAAACATTGTTGCATACCTGGCTGATATTTCGGCAACCACAAGTCGCACCGACAAGCCGAAAACACAGATGTGCAGAGAAGAAGCGGCACGGAATATCCACTGTCGGTCCATCAGTGGCGCGTTGCCACGTGCAAAGTTAATCGCTAAACAGCTGCAATTTAGGCTTTTATCAAGTTGTTCACGATTCAAATCAGTGCTCGGAACCAATGGGACGTCAGTGATGAAACTTTGCCAATGTGTAGGCCTATGTATCGTCTCTAAAATGCATGTAAAAATTAACGTTCTAAATAAATATTTCAGTGCTAAAATCCGCCTGTAACATACCCATTACAATGTTTTCCAACGTCAATTTTGCAAACCGCCGTACCGTCAACAAAAAATGTATCCTAAGCGATACAAATCACATGGCCGGAAAGTGCATTCAAAATCATCTAATACCCACCCAAATGTATTCATATATACAAACATTAAGCATAAATGACAGATTCCCTAAAACGATACAATAACTATGTCGCGCCTGTCCAAATCACTCGACCGGAGATTGAGTCTCGGTTACTATGGAGACCTTCGCTGCCTGTATCCCGCTACTGTATCGAAAATAAGCCCTTGGCTAACAGCCCGGTTCGAATCCCGGCGACGGTCGATGGTTTTTCGACACGAACGAATCTTAGGCCGACCTGATCACAACACCCACAACACCCACGACACAAACAACACCAACCAACACCAGCACCACCAGCACCAACAACACCAACAACACCAAACACCAACAATACCAACAATACCAAACACCAACAACACCAACAGCACCACCCAGCACCACCAGCACCAGCAACACCAACAACACCAACATACCAACAACACCAACAACACCAACAACACCAACAAAACCAACAACACCAACAACACGAACAACACCAAAAACACTAAAAACACTACAACACTAACAACACCAACAACACCAACAACACCAACAACACCAAAAACACCAACAACACCACCACCACCAACACCACCAACACCACCAACCCACCAACAACACAAACACCACACACAACACCCCACACACCCATAACACCCACAACATTCACAACCCCCACAACATTCTCAACACCCACCAACATCCACAAACATCCACAACACCCACAACACCCACACACCACAAAAGCACCCACAACACCCACAACACCAACAACACCAACAACACCAACAAACACCAACACTACCACCAACACCACCAACAACACCAATAACACAACAACATCAACACCACCAAACACCATCAACAACACCAACAACACTAACAACACCAACAACACCAACAACAACACCAACATCAACCCCACCAACAACACCACAACACCAACAACACCAACAACACCAACAACAACACTAACAACACCAACAGCACCAACAACACCACCAGCACCAACAATACCACAACACCAACAACAGCAGCAACACAACAACACCAACAACACCAACAGCACCACCAGCACCCACAACACCAACAACACCAACAACACCCACAACACCCACAACACCCACAATAACCAACAACACCCACACCACCCACAACACCCACAACACACACAACACTCACAACACACAACATTCACAACACCTACAACACCCCACACCATCCACAACCATCCACAACACCCACACCACCCACAATACCCACAACATCCCACAACACCCACAACACCCACAACACCCACAACACAACAACACCACCAACATCAACATCACCAACAACACCAACAACACCAACAACACCAACAACACTACCAACACCACCAACACTACTAACAGCACCATCAACAACCACCAAACAAACACCAACAACACCAACAACACAACCACCACCCCCACAACCCACCAACCCCAACAACACCAAACCAACACCAACACCAACCCCACCAACACCCCAACAACCCCAATCACACACCAACCACCAACACCAACAACCACCCCAAACAACACCAACCCAATACCAACATCACCAACAACACCAACAACAGCAACAACACCAACCGCACCAAGAGCACCAACAACACCAACAACACCAGAACACCAACAAATACCCAGAACACCAACAACACAGCAACACAAAACAACACCAACAACGCCAACAACACCACCATCACCAACAACACCAACAACACCAAAAAACACAACAATACAACCCACCCAACAACACCAACAACACCAACACCACCAACAACACCACCAACAACACCGCCCCGCCACCACCCACCGACTATGCCCACCGCCCACGCCCACCGCCCACCGTCCACCACCCCACCCGCCCACCGCTCACCGCACACGCCCATAGCCAACGCCCCCCGCCCACGCCCACCGCCCCGACACCGCCCCGACCCCGCCATCTACCCACCAACGCCCGCCACCGCCGCCACGCCCGCCACGCTCACCTGCTATATAAATTAGCTGGCTATATCAATTGCAGGCTATATAATTGCAGGCTATAATACATTACCACCCATCTAGTTCCTAATAATATCTGCACTGGGCTAACTTTCCTCTCGCTGAAATCCCGATCTACCACTGGTTTCGGGAGAGGTGCGTGAGCACAGGTTGCGCGGGGGTTCAGGGCACAGCTCTCAGATATCCGTCTTGTGTACAGCACACCACAGCCCGTGTGGCGTGAACAGGGCTCCACCACCGCCGGCGTGGCGTGAACAGAGCCTCCACCGCCCGCCCGTGTGGTATGAACAGGGCTCCACCACCGCCCGCGTGGCGTGAACAGGGCTCCAGCACCCCGGCGTGGCGTGAACAGGGCTCCACCACCACCCGCGTGGCGTGAACAGGGCTCCAGCACCCCGGCGTGGCGTGAACAGGGCTCCACCACCGCCCGCGTGGTGTGAACAGGGCTTCAGCACCGCCCGTGTGGTATGAACAGGGCTCCACCACCGCCCGTGTGGTATGAACAGGGCTCCACCGCCGCCCGTGTGGTATGAGCAGGGCTCCACCGCCGCCCGCGTGGCGTGAACAGGGCTCCAGCACCCCGGCGTGGCGTGAACAGGGCTCCACCACCGCCCGCGTGGTGTGAACAGGGCTCCACCCACCGCCCGTGTGGCGTAAACAGGGACTCCAGCACCCCGGCGTGGCGTGAACAGGGCTCCAGCACCGCCCGTGTGGTATGAACAGGGCTCCACACCGCCCGTGTGGTATGAACAGGGCTCCACCGCCGCCCGTGTGGTATGAACAGGGCTCCACCGCCGCCCGCAGTGGCGTGAACAGGGCTCCAGCACCCCGGCGTGGCGTGAACAGGGCTCCACCACCGCCCGCGTGGTGTGGAACAGGGCTCCACCACCGCCCGTGTGGCGTGAACAGGGCTCCAGCACCCCGGCGTGGCGTGAAACAGGGCTCCACCACCGCCCGTGTGGTATGAACAGGGCTCCACCGCCGCCCGTGTGGCGTGAACAGGGCTCCGCACCCCGGCGTGGCGTGAACAGGGCTCCACCACCGCCCGCGTGGCGTGAACAGGGCTCGTCAGATCAGCTGCCGTCTGCTTTCTAACGATTAAACATCGCCAGCCCCGGCTGAAACTCGGCTGTCAGGCTCGGCTATCAGACAAGGGATGACAGAAAGGACGAAGCTCAACTGTCCGGGTCAGAGGGAACGGAACAGGGTGGGGAGGCGAGGAAGCGATAGAGGGCGCGGGGTGATATAATGATGATGATGTAAGAGCAAAGGAAGAAGGCGCAAAGCTGGAAAGGAAGACAGGTCTTCGAAGGTAAAAAATGACGAGGATGTTAAAAATGAAATGTATTGTAAACTTTTCTATGAAGCACGGTAGAGAAGTCGAGAAGTTATCGCAAGCCATGGTCGTTATGTTCCTTGGAAACATTTGGATAATACATGCGTTGTGTTTCGGGCATATCGTGAACTTAAACGTTGTTAACCCTCGCCCGGGTAGGGCAAAATCACTACGTGTTCGGGTAGGGGGAGGTTGGTACAACCCCTCTTAGCGTTTCGCACCTAATTGAGCTAGAGCTTCGCGTCAAAGACGAGCGTGTTGCTTGTGACAAGAGAAAGACGCTGATATCCGATTGTAAGGTCTTAGGTCATTAGGTGACCTCTGAAGTCATTTCAATGACCCAAAAGTCATACAAATTGTAAATGCGTATAAATTGAATTTTATCAAGCTATAATCGTGAATGAGCATATCACAATGCTTAAAGGGAAATAATGACCTTTTGATTTTGTTAGCAACAATTTCTTAGGCTACCGCTATGGTTTTAAAATGATTTTATTTAAATTTAAGAATTAAATAAAATTATTCCCAAATTCGAAGTTGTAAGTTTGGGAAAAATACCAAACAAGTACCTTGTGTACTTCATGAAGGTCATTGACAAATTCGCCCTTCCCTACCATTGTTTACATCCATTGCGGCATTTTTGTAGGCTCTGTGACATTTCCGATCAAACTGAGCGCTGCTCGGACACACGCTAGTAGCGCTTTCGTTCTCCATGGCAACCAGGCGTCAGCCAATCAAAAGCCAGAAAGGGAATACGTTCTGGCTTTTCATTGGCTCACGCCTGGTTGCCATGGAGAACGAAAGCGCTACTAGCAACAACTCGCCACAATGGTTAAGTGCGCCGAAAAGCATGACAATGCTTTGTAAACAAATCGCCGACGCTAAATAGGTCGCCGTCGATGTGCATCGATGAGCCTCCGATTTAATTGCCAGTTTTGTGTTATTGTTTGTTAGTTTTTTGGGAAAAATTATTATTTTGCATGATAATATAAAGCATAGTGTTATATACAGCCACAGACAAATTATACAATACTCCTAACGTTGAAAACAAATGAATTTATTTCAAAAATTGAGGGTCGCAACCACTAACTATGCCGCCGTTGATGTGCATCGATGAGTTTCCGATTTTATTGCCACTTTTTCCAATCGCTGTTAGTTTTAGAAGACCGCCGGGCATATAATCACAACAAGCAGAACGCACAATATATTTTCCACTCCATTGCGTAAAAAAACAATACGGGAAAAGCCCGCAGTTTGATGAGGACCAAAAGTACTTGCAAGTACCGGTCGTTAAAAGTGTGGAACGCTTATCAACTTTAACTTGAAATATCTTTCGGTAGGAAAGTTCTCATGCAAAATGTGATGAATTTACAATATATTTTTGTCTCGTCTGGCGATTTCAAGTGCTAACTCCATTTTTGTGGAAAAAGGTCATTATTTCCCTTTAACCCTATTTGCAACAGGGGGGGGAGCGGATTCCCTCCCCTCATGTTTTCGCAGATATCTCCAGAACGACGAGGAGTAGGCCCATGATATTTTGGGGCTCTTCCCAAAACAGATTTTCACATATGGAGTCAAAATTTTGAATTCTTACCCTTATCAGAAGCGGTTCCAGGGCACGGTTTTGGGTGGGTTCGGCGGCGACATTTGGCGATAATCCGGAAATGCGATCTTCACGGCTTCTTCCTAACTGCCTCAAGTATGAAGGGGTTACATGGGTTTACGGTGATTGCAACAAGTGCAAATTAGTTGATGTTAATGAAATGTCATAAAAATTGCATGGCAGAGGCGGTTTCAGGGGCTTGAAAAAGGGGGATTTCCAGGAAGTATTCAATGCTTGGCGGGAAGCCAATAGAGCAATGTAAGGGGCATTTATAGCTATCAAGATGTAAAAGATAGCTTCTGCTTCCATTATTTCTATAATTTATTACATATAAAATTTCAGGGGCGTGTTCAGGCACATGCAAAGGGGGGTGACTGGCATGGTGATGGCGATATGCCAGCGATAACGGCGCAATAGACGGTTAGCTTATAATTATATATGCACATATGAGGCCAGGAGAGGGAATAAAGTCATTTTTGGCAGAGGTGCGCTCAGGAATGGAAAAAAGGGGGGTCATATTATTGCAAGGAAACTAAGAGGCATGGGCGTACAATGAAATAACATACTGCAGTTTTCGGATGAAACACGCACCACAGGGTACTCTACAAACGATTATAAGATAATAGGCGAGTCCAGGTAGGGTAGAAAGGGGGGTAAGCAATGTGAATTGAAGTTGTAAGTGAAATAGTCACTGTTGACTATTTAGTATCATAATGGTGGATAATATACTTATCAAAAAGTATTGCACCTCCCCAGTTTGGATCCTGGATACGCCTATGATGAAGTACAACATGCAAAAAGTAACTGTCTACGATCAGTAACTTATTTATAGTGCTGGGTAGCAACTTGCCTGCGGGTAATATTTTTCCCCAATTTGACCTCCCTTTTTCACTAACCTGGTACCGTCTATGGCAAAAATATGATTAATAACTGTTTTGTCTAATATCACAATAACATACCATTTCATTTATTAAAAAAACATCAAAAAATGGTTTTATTACGCATTTACTTCACCCCCATATTGAGTGACCTGCACACGCCTATGATTTTTGAATTTTCAAAAGTCACCACTATATATCAATTTCCAATTCAATCTCTATCCATTCCCATTAGTTGTGTTAAAATCGGTTGATAAACATGACAGCTGTGTTGGATCAAAAATACCACTCAAATTTGTAGTTTTTGCGCCCCTGTTGCCCCTATTTTGTTATTATTTAGAAATGTAGATTGTGTTGAGGGGAACCAAACGCCGTTTCATTTTTGAAAATACGACGGGTAGATCTCGATATCTCCGGGGGGCGGAATCCGCCCCCCCCCCCTGTTACAAATAGGGGTAGCCAGGAGCCTGTTACAAATAGGGTTAATGGGTGCCAAATTCGTAATCAGTCACAAAATGTCCTAAAAACTGCCAAATTCCAAAAAGATCATGTCAGCTCATATGAGGTCAGTGACTTCGGTTGACCTGTGGAAGCGCATGACCCCAGTGGAAAATGCAATTCTGCAAAATGGATCCCAAATTTGAAATCAGCGTCGCAAAATGTCCTAGAAACCGCCAGAAGCCCAAAAAAGTAATCTGAGGTCATCGGAGGTCAATGACCTCAGTTGACCTTTGAAAAGGTCAATCGAGGTCACAATCTCAGTGGAAACCACAACTGTCACCTGGAAACACCTGTGAATATGCTCCTGAACAACAAACACTCGAAAACTGCACAACTTACAAGCATCGATACTGCGGGACGCCAGTTGCGCTTGACATGACCTTGAGAAACAGATCATAGGTTACGGGTCCTGTAGGTTAGAAATTCACAATTTCAAAGTATGTGGGGATTTTTTTTTCAAAAGTAGGGTACTGAAAGTTGCATCGAAATCGGTTGGAAACTGCGCGAGTTAATTCAGAAAAACTGAGGGGTGGCATCCACCCCCTACCCGGGCGAGGGTTAATCATCGGTTCAGTATTAGGTAGTTTAGTATTCGGTTTAGTGTTAGTATTAGGAGGTACCTTCCAAAATCTAGTACCTCCATTTTTACCTCGGATCAAATCGCGTCTAATCCCAATCCAGCATTATCCCAATCAGACCATTAGCCCCGAATCCCACCGATGACACCCCAGCTCTCCAGCGGCATCATTCAGCAAGTGCCGATGCTAATGAGCTGTTAGTGTTTCGGCGCACCACACCGCACTCGTCACAACAATCAAACGCGAGCTTCTAATCGGCGCCGAGGCGGGCGGGCCGCGTCCCGCCCAACCAGCGTAAATCAATACCACCGCCGGATGAATATGATATCTCGGCCATTCCAACAATTGGTTTACGGGGCGGCGTGTGGAGTCAGCCTCGGCGTCGCTATTTTTGTGAGGAGCCTAGCGACTTGCCGGAATCCGTCCAGGTGCCTTAGGCCGCTCCGTCAGATCCCGAGCTCAGATCTCCTTAGTATAACTACCTTTCCTCCCAGCAATTTAAAATCTAAATACATCCACTTGTTTACTGAGCCGAAAGAGTCGGCCCGCCATTGAAACTGACAGTCCAATCTAGCGAGCGACCCGTCTGAGATTGCCCACCTGCAGAACTAGGCTCAATCGGAACCAACTCGGTGAACACCTTGAGGAAGCGTAGGATGTTGTTCGTGATCATAGCTTACTGATTTGATGCTAGCTTCTTGAGCATCGCCAGTCGAAAGCGATTGCGAGAATATCTCGTGGAAACAAGGACTATCCGGGCTCCTGGGAGACGGGACTTGATGGGGAAGAAAAGCAGACATGACAACAGATACCCCAGAAGCCAGAAGTGGCAGATGTGCCAGAAACAGATGTGAATACAAACGTGCATGCCCATCTTCGTAATGCACTTGAAGCGGTTTGTACAACAGGATCAAACCACAAGAAAATCAAGGAAGAGACTTTACTGTTCCGTTAACCCGCGAGTTACTGGGGGGCTATTTCCCCCCTCCCGTTATTTTGCCATAACTCCTAAACAAACACCGGTATCGTCACCAAACTTGCAGTCCCTTCTCTCACATCAATTCTACACATGTTGGCAAACGGAAAAATATGAGGCTATGATAGGTCAACCGGGAATGACGTCAGAGTGACGTCATGTTCTTCGGTTTGTGTTGCAAAATAATGGTTTGCGGAAAAAGCTGTCAAAGGTACGATAATTGAGATAAACTCAATTGTTTTAAATTAAATTACTGACAATAGACCGGGCTATCAAACTGCTATCTCGGATTTTTTAGTTTTTAAATTCAAAATTTTGAGAAATCCAAATACATTTTTTTTTTTTTAACATTTTCAAGAAAAAATCAGAATTATCCAAAAACCGGAATATATGTGATCAAGACGTATGCGGTGAACATGTGTACCAAATTTAAAGTCGATATCTTTATCAATGACCGAGTTATGACCCTTAAATGACCAGAATCGACCACTTCTCACAGCATTACTATGTGTAAAAACGCATTTCCATTTTTGTTTTTTACTTCTATTTATATAAAACAAACAATGTTCTGAGGTCATTTTTCGCGTTCTAGACGAAAAACAAACCCATAAACATGTGTTACAACGCCTAATGACCGTAATATGCAGTTTTACCTCGTGACCTCGGATGACCTTGACCTGACCCAAGGTCATAAACAGCTTATATAGGTACTTAGAAGTGTCAGACACACGAATCATACCGATTTATCGACAGCTTATGCGTTTAATATCGCAATTTTGCGCGACAATTCCATCCATCGAGACCTTTTGACACGGTCAAACATTTTGTACTTAACCTGACCTGTGACGTCATCGGTGACCCTGAGGTCAACAATATTATGTTTCCCTCGATAAATTTCCCAGGGCTATCGAATGCCGTTTGAATTTTTATATTCGGTCTAGTAGTTCCGGAGATCAGAGGGGGGGCTACAAATAGCCCCCCCCCCCCCCCCCCCCCCCCAGTAAGTCGCGTTATGAAATATACCCCAGTAACTCGCGGGTTAATGGCATCAATCTGTCTTCATATACAACTAGAGAGAAAGCATGTGTTTATTACCTGTGTGGAGTCATAAACCACACCTGCATACTGCTGTCCGGGCACTACGCCTTCTACTGAAAATAACCGCACTTTGGAGAATAACAAATTACATGACATGACAACATACCTGTGTCTGTCTTGCCATCTTTAGAGATATCCTCTTTTTCGAGCCCACTGGCATATGAAATGACGAAAGATGCATCAGCGACTTCGCTGTCATGAATTGATAGCTTTGCCTGTACGTTTCCAGGTTGGAACACGATTGTAGGTTTACTGCTGTTTCATGCAAGTGAAGCTTTTAGATGAAATGTTTACCTATTAAAAATAAAGTTTTCTTTTGGCCAACAGCTCATCGAAACGAAAGGAAAACACGCTGGCTCTCCCGCGCGACTGCAAGCGACGGAGGCACTTGTCACTGTCAGACGGGTAGGGATTAGAACATCAAACGAATAAGGTGCCATTGTCAGACATCACACGTAGGGGAAATCGAATCATTCACGGTTCCGTCAGTATCCAGCAAAGTGTGAAACAACAACTGACGTGTAGAGCAGCCACTTTGGCAGCTTGTCAATACAAAAATGAAGGTGATCGCTATTAAATTTGTGATTGTTTATACAAATAGGATGAAAAGAGCACATGATGAAAAGAGCAGAGCACAAGAATGTGAATTGAAAGCGATGGCTCTGTGCATAAGCTGGGGAAGAAGCCTAGGTAAAACTGGGGAGAAAAATGACCTATGCGTCAGACAAGAATGTATAACATTATATTTCTTGCTAATAAAGGGAAGTATAAACAATGTAGTTTCAGGGTCTCCGCAACAAGCTGTGTTCCAGTGATGACAACTGAAAGAACCCAAGAAAATGTTAGCCACGTCGCACGTCTGTACTTACAAAGATGGCGATGAATAAATATCGGATGCTCATAATATGTGTACAGTTATAGCAGGTTCAAAGTATATGCTTGCACATGAGGTAATATGTCTCTGTACTTATCGCTGATGCATCTGATTGTTTGAAATGTTAGGATGTATTAACATTTTCACGCTACCTCTTTGTTATTAACTTCGATAACATGAAATATATTATTCTTCGCATAGGTGTCGATTTATATTCCTTTGGGATGGCCCTCACCCCCCCCCCCCCAATGTTGAGTTCGCCCCCCCTCCCCCAATGGTACCCTCCCCCCCCCCTCCATGTTTTTGGCCACTGGTGGATCCAAGAGGGAGCAAAGCGGACAAGCCTCCCACACCGCCAAAAATCGGCAAACAAATTGACACGTTTCCTATTGCAAAAGAAAATCCAAGTAGTTTTTTACTAAGAAACGTTTGTTTTAAATCACCTATTCATGTATAAAGAGGCGAAATCCAGTGAATTGAATATACATGTGTGAGACTTCTGGAATTTGCTCCCCAAACCAACTTTTTTTGCCTTTCTGGATCCGCCCTTTTCTCTGGCCTCAGATTAGGTACCTGAAACATGCAGGTTTCATTCGCAGTGATTCATGGAAAACCAAGCTGCTGATAATTTGTTTAGTTCTATGAGACGTAGACTACCTAATACCACCTTCGTCACGTCGCACGAAGAAACCGGGGGGAATATCGGCGAAGCAATGCTTCTCTCCTATGTGAAGTTTTTAGTTGTTTCCTTCTCTTGCGATCTGGAGGCATTGATTTGGAAGACGTATTTTAGCGCCGATTTGAGTTTGTGCATGTAAATAGTATCAGTGCTGCGTGATGCGCGTGAAATTTCCCCTCGTACCCATGCACATGTGTCATCACTGGTCACTGGAGTTTTCCGACAGTAAAGTGACGGTGTTAGAAACGGACATTACAAGTCGATGGAAATATAATCGTAGGACACCTTTTTGCGTGTCGTAGCTATAGTATATTTTTGTGTACAGAAGGGTCTTACCTCCCATTGAACTTGAACTTTATTGGGGATGGGTCCGCTTGACCTGACCCATAGGTCAGTTCTACCTCAGGTAACGGCTGTATGTATAGAACCGTGACTTAGAATGCTCCTGGGTAAAACAAAATCAGAAAAAGGTGCGCGAAGAATTAATAATATGATGCCCGGTAGACATGAAAATGACGGCGCTCCGCGCGGCCGTTTTTTATATTTCCAAAGAATCTTGGAGCGTGTTTTTTTCTCTCTCTCTCTCTCTCTCTCTCTCTCTCTCAAAGATGTATTTTACACTTCACTCTATCAAACATGTCAATAAAGAGCTTGCACATGGTTCAACAACATTACTTTAAACATAGGTACTCATGCACATGATGCGCTCTGAATGCAGCGTCTAAATGGGCAGAATATACAGACATTATTTACACCTTCCTACAACTCAGTACTAACCAACATACATTGCATTACAGTTCGTGGATCGCATCATTTATGTAGGAGTAGATATCACCACTGTACGTACTGATTCTTTAGTTTAGTTAAGTTCAAAGAGAGCAGACCGTCAAGGTGTAAGTTCTTCGCAATACGAAATACAAATTTATCTTACATTCCTGAATCAGGGGCAGCGGTATATACAAACAATAGGGGACACGACAGCATGGGCTGAGGCAAGTGAATATGTTAAATATCTTTAATTCACTAATGTCCCACAGTGGACAGCGGTAGGTACATACACGAAAACAACGCCTGTTAACATTGAGGAAATGACGTGTATCGCTAAACAATGGACACCAACATATGTGAACATGCAACACACATTGTCCACTGAAGATTAATTCGATTTGTGTCACCTAAATACAAGCCAAGTCTAACTCAAGCTAGCTGGCCTGCAGCAGCAGACTAGCCGCCTCGTGGGCACGCTTCACCTCCTCGCCGTATTTTTGCGCAGTCACACCTCCCTGTCTCGCCTCATCTACCAGGCTGGTGACACGTTTGTCAAACTCGATCCAGAAACTTGCAATGGTTTTGCCATATTTGTGTCGCTTACGTTTCCCGGCCTTGATCAGGTCGGACACAGTTTCGATCACATCACGTTGATTACATATCGTTATCACTCGCGACCGACCCGCTACGGAGACCTGCATTTTCCTTGGAGTCACTGGAGTTCCTGAGCAAGCGACTGTAGTCGACTCAGAGTCTCCGCATGGTTCCGCGTCCGCCAGCGCCGCCCCAGCGCCCGCGGTCACGTCCGCAGACTCGGCGGCCGCGTCATGCCAGACGGCAGGCCGGCTGCCAGACGGCGCTGCGGAAGCCGGGCCGGCCGGCGGCGGCTCCGACCTGGCCGGTCGCAGGGGCGCAGACAGGCCATTCTCTGGGGAGGTCGGAGTGCGAGGAGACCCAGATTCATCTGTCACGTGCCGAGCGCCGCCGGCCATGGCCGCGGGCTACGGACTGGTCGGAGCTGGATGCGCTGACGTCAGCGGTCTCGGAGGCGCAGCCAGGCCCGGCTATGAGGGGACGGGTAGCTGATAGCCTGCCGGAGCTCAGCTGCCCCGGCAGCGGGTATCCGGCCATCGCCTCTCCCTCGGCCCTGGGAGCGCCCCCACGCGGCCTGTCCAGTGACGTCCACGATCAGCTGTTACAGGGTGACCTGATCCACTATCCTGATGGGGGGCGAGTCCGAGAATTTCCTGGCGAGGAGTTCGCCAGACTGCGTGTGTGCCGAATGAATTTGATGGGCCTTTTTCAGCTGCAGCAGTGTCTTGAAAATCCCCTGGCGCCTTGGTGTCGGCGACTCTGAAATGTAGAGTCATGTTCCCCGCAGTGTATATTTGGATCGAAAGAGAATGTCTCTCACAGACTTGCTAGCAGCCGAGTAAAACTCTACTAAGATATTTCCAGTTCGCAAACGGAATGCAGCTTTCACCTGATTCATGTCGAGCTTGTGATTCATGAATTGCTCGACCATGTACTGGACGATTTTCCCAGTCTCCTCTCGACGGACGGGCTCGGGAAAAGCAGGGCCAGATAATATTAAACTCACAAGCCTGCTACGCTGGCTTATGACGTCCTGCTCCTTCTCTATTTCGTCAATTCGGTGCTTCAAGTAACTTAGTCATTGGCGGAGCTGATCATTTTCCATCTTCAGTTCACTTCGCCAACCAGGAGCGCTGGTCTGTGGGCTCAGCGAGCTCGGCTGAAGTGGCGAGGCTGCTTTGCGTTTCTTCGTCATCTTCTTCCTTCGACGTGATCACGAACAGCAGCCTCACAGGTCACGGCCCCGCAAAAGGCTTTCACTGAAAATCCCCTTATTCTGTCTCTATGCACGTTCAGTACGGACACTTATCACCTGTCCACCGAGCCCGCCCGCCGAGCGGAGCGTGCGGCCGCACACCCGACCCCGGGCAAGGTCAGCCGGCAACTCGATCTTGGAGCGTGTTCAAACAACCCTAGCAATATGGAGGATAAAGTTTGTCTCCGCATGAAATGCTGGCAATACCGCAACAGTGGTATTGCCAGTCAATGCATGGCGTAAATTTCGAACGCCATTGACTGGGGGGGGGGGGGTATCGACTCCCGGTTATCTTTCGAACCAATGAGCGCGGCGAGACGCGCAAGAAAGCTTTCGAAAGCTCTCAATAAGACGCATTTAAATCATGCTCAATTTTGTTTTTATTGAGGTCAAATATCAGGTCACGGTAAGGTCAAAGGTCAAAATCGAGGTATGTGAGTGTATGGGCCATACTTTCCATCCAAAGTCTTCGATTGAGACCATTATTACCCAAAGTGCTCTTAAAGGTAAAATGCACATCCCGCATGAGCAAAAGTGATAATTTTGGCAACGGTCCCCGTCAAGGTCAGGTTACAAAAGGTAGCTATGCGCAAACAAATTTACGAAAGCCATGCGTCACATGTTCAATTGATTATTTTACACGTATAATTCGATCGTGATAGTCATTTTACCACCTGGCCTCATTTCAGTGAAGTTAAAACTCGTATGTAGTGACGTCACTAAATTTGCTATATCTCGATTTTTATCCCGGCAAAATGGCTTCATTTATGCACAGAAGACGTAAAGTCGGTGTAGGAGAAGGTACCCAAAGTTTCACGTTGATGTCGCTATTGTTTGTTTTTTTAGCTATTGCGAAAATACGTCAGGGGAGATATTTGCCCCCCCCCCCCAGTCAATGTCAGGCTGGCCCAAAACGTTGGTTTTTTGTCCGACAGAAGTCCAAAACTCATGAGATTTCGTCTGTTTTTGCATTATGAATTGATTACAAAATACTCGCCTTTGTACAAGTTGCCTAGAATTTCTTTAAAATGTGTAAAGCCATGATGCTAATAGGCTCCCTTTGGATCCGTTCCTCCCCCCCCCCCCCCCCTCCCCCCCCCCCCCCCCAAATCGTTAAACAAAATCGACACCGCTGATTCTTCGGCAAACTTACAAACGACCTCAACCCTTAGAAAAAATGTGATTCAATAAGTAAACACTATTAGAGGCGTATATGCAGTGATAATTACTAAAGAAATAGCACAAATGCTCAATATATACATGCAATGCAATGCATACATGCAAATGGCTATTATCTCGCCGATGTTGAATACAATTGTTGTCTAATGTTTTGGCCACAACAAAGAGCCAGGCTCTTCTTCTTCTTCCAGAACAACTCATTAGTATGTCCCTCACATCCTTGCCACTCTACTTAGCAGTCTTAATTCACTCTCTTGAAGATGTTCTCCCGAGCTGGAAAATGGGCAATTTGACGTGACTCGGGCGGCAAAAACCATGAGCCCCGGACTATCCCGTTGTAAAACTTCATACAAACTTCAGCATTTGACCTACAAACTTTAGCGTCGGACAGATTGGCTTAAGGTGGGGAACGAGATGGCCCGACTACAATAAACTTCTGCGCGATGGCCTCATTTGTAACCCGGAGCCCGAAGCACGACCATCGAAACGGGCTGAAATATCTTCCCAGAAACCGCCATTGCATTTAGATGGCGGAAATTGCCTGCTACCCTATATCACAGGGGTATATGTTCAGCGCGATTTTGCCTATAGCCAATTCGATTGACAAGGTCGTCAGCCATTGGAGGATTTTGTCTGGCCAAGCGTCCATGTGGCTCCACAGCCGGTTGTTTCCAGTTGTGATGGTGAGTGTGTGGCTGTTGTAATGGTGAGTGTGTGGCTGTTGTGATGGTGAGTGTGTGGCTGTTAGACAGACTGAGGTCACTCTGATGAGGGTGTCAGATGATCTGCTGTTGAGTTAGATGTGCAGGGATATATCAGAGCGATGTCGATCGTGATGTGGTCTACCTACTCAGCAAGAAACGGGGTGCTGTGCGTTGAACTAAGCTGTTAATATGACAAGAATCAGTGAGGTAAGTCAAGTGGCTGCCAGGATGGGCAAGGTGAGCTTAGTTCAAGGTCATTAAGCTCACAATCAACTGCGTTCGGTGTTAATCATGATATTACAGACTCCCTGGTCGGTATGTATGCCATTTTACTCAGTTTTCCTACAATGGTCCTGCTGTATTCGTGCTCCATGGCGCAGATCTAGCGCACCCAGAGAGACTCCCTCCTCCTCTCAACAATGTGGGGTCAGTCAGCCATTCTGGTCGTGCCATATTTGATCGCCTCTTCGCCTCATAGGCGGCCACTCAGCCGTGGCGCCGTCTTATGTGAGGCGCTCGCCTCGCCCTCACTCAAGGCGGGTGGCAGAGCGGCTCTTTCAGCGGCGGGACTGCGCCAGGATTTGGTGAGATTACCCTGCTGAGACGAAGGCGACCAGAATAATGCCACCCCTTGCTGGTATCGCTCCCTCTGAGTTTCATTAGCATCAGCTGCCACAATGTGGACAGGCAACGCAAGCGCGGGCAGTCGAATTTATTACTGATTATTTATAATTATTTAAATTTATCATTTATTCACAAAGTTGTTATGCCTTTTCCCTTTCTGCTTCATGTTTGGCGTTGAGATCGGTATGTTAAACATACCGCGTCCAATTCTTGCTGATAGGTTGCCGGATATGCATTGCAGCACGTGATCGTTCACATGGAGACAATAAGCGTTTTTTTCACCATAAATGTCATAGCCGGTACGTAAAGCTTAATTGAAGTTCGAGGAACGTGTTCTATCTGTCCCATATTCCCCTAAGCCCAAGCTACGAATAGACGTCTCAAAACACACGACTCCACGATGCGCTAACCAAAGCGCCGACGCCGTTCCGGACGCCATCTCAGCAGCTTGCGAGCCGGTTAGCTGGCGGCGCACGTAAAACGGGCAACATAAACTGTGGAATCCAGCGGCACGGCGGCACATTTTGATCACGCGCGGCATTGGCGGCGCACCTGGCGCGTCCCAATTGACCCTGCTCGGCGCCGCCGCCGACCAGATGGCCCGATTTTATTGAGTCGGCCGGTCGGTCAATCAATAGGAGCCGCAGCAGCCGGATAAATCATGCATGGTGATCGATGTCCATTAGAGATGCGCGTCGCAAAGAATCTGCTCAGGCGCTCATTGGGCCGGCCCGGCCTATTTGGCGAGGTCAGGCGCGCGCACGTGAACAATGACTCGCATTTGGTGGGCCATTTCGATAATGGTTGAATGCGTTCTGTGAAGAGCCAAAAACAAAAGAAATTTGACCAAGTTCTGGATATTTTCCAAAAGCATCGAGGCCGCTTTCCAGTAGTATATTAATTCCTGTTGTTAAATTGCGAGAAGAAAACAAATCTTACGTATATGCAGCGTCATTCTTAGGTGCCTTAGCCAGCACAAATTATTCTATAGCATTTACATGTCCTCCATGGGATGTAGCAGGCGTGCAGCAGGCAAGTTTCGGTTCTTCTGAAGAAACACATCCAAACGAACCATCCCCTCGGGTGTTTCTGATGACATACATCAGAACTCGTCTGTTGATAATGTATGGAGAAATTCGCATCTCATCCCGTATGAGGGGCGGCCTTCAGACCGTAGGAAGCAGTTAACACCTTCCTCCAATCTAAGAAAGGTGAGCCGACCACCTTCTGTCTGTGGTCGAAGGACGCCTTCAATGAAACATACAAATAAGCCGTAAATATTTGCTTCCGATTAGAATGACCCAAAACGTTATTCAACACAGACTTGACGAATGGTATGTAGAGCTTGTTAATTGATGTGTAAACCGCTTGCATATGCAAGACGCTAATAATGTCATGCTGTCATGCTATCATGACAGCAGGGACATCATTAGCGTGCTGCGCAATGCTGCTCAACCTCCTGTACCAGGTGCAATCGATTTATCCTCATCTTAACAATTTGATTGAACCACTCTAATGGAACCCATGTGGCTATGTTCGTTCGCAAGAAGATATTACATAACCAGCTGGACACTGACAAAAAAACGAATTGGCCATCAGCTGGTGGGGCAGAATTATTGTACACATAAGTTTCAGGATAGTTCGCGCTAACATATTTTTAGCGTTCTTTTCTCTAGTACACACCAATGAATGATATATCATTACTCGAGCCTTTACAATAAACATATTTTTTACATGTTTTAGGGTTAGTTCCTTACACTGGAGTTACACAAGTTAGTTTCTTACACAAGCTATCGAAGTTACCGGTGTATGATTTTATTTGTTCGTTGCGTAGTCCAATGCAAAATGTTTAAATTTATATCAGTTATTTGAGCGACAAGTTCAATTGATTTGTCATAGATCTGCGGTAAAATAAGTGGCATCTGCCTTCATTGTTGATGTCGCTGACCTTGACTGAACGGTAATACAGGCTGCGGAGCTGGCCGTGGGTAGAACGCTCAGGCTGACAGGTTTCAGACGGCTGTGGTCGTTGTACAGACTGTGGAGCTGCCAGTGAGTGGAACGCTCAGGCTGACAGGTTTCAAACGGCTGTGGTCGTTAACAATTCTCCCAGGAGACCGCTCGCTTTGAATTCCAATTAAAGTCCATCGATGCTGCCCTCGAAGGGGATGTTATTGTCCATGCAGCTCGCTTGAATCTCATTATAGGATCAATAGCGACGTAAATGGACGCTATAAATGTGACCAATTTCTTGCTTCGTTGTTTGCACGAAAACAACTGGCGCAAAAATTAACATACAATTAGGACAAAGTCACACGAGCGCGAAGTTTACGGCATGCAGAACAGTAATTGCAGCCGCCAACTTTTTCCGCCGATGTTCGTTTATAACATCTCCAACATGTGTACATATAACTCCTCCGGCTCATCTCTTCAGGGCGGGTTCATCTAACCAGTGGTAGCAAATTTAGCTACAAGCTCGAAGCATTCGGGAGTCGGTGTGTGTTATAGAGTACGGCATATTTATGGATAATAAGCAGCCATCGTATTAAAAGCCGTCTGGATATTTTGCAATGTAATCTCTGTATAAGTTTAAAGATCTTCAGATTGCGATGGATATCACCTGAGTATAGGGTGAATAAAAATAAGAAGGTAGCTTGTGATAAGACTAAGTGCAATAACGAAGGAAAAATACTTTGCAATACGCCTTTTAAGAAACGAACATCTTTATCGAATAAGTTTAATTAATCGGTGAAAGTTATTCCGTGATTGGCTCGTGTAAGATAGAAGAAAAAAGGTTGTTCTTCATTTCGTGAGGTTTGGTTGTGCATGCAGGGAGACGGGGACATTGAAGCACAAGTGCACATAAAACGAGCATGCACAGAGAAGTATCTGAACTTCACTTCACACAGCAGTGTCCAGCTTAAGTAGGGGGGATTAGAAGAGTACTTCACAGTGTGTATCAAATACAGTGCACTGTTCTGAAAGGCGCAGAAAGGTGCAGCGCAGAACCTTTTCACACATGTTCAAAGTCCTTACTTCATAACTTGTTTACGTATTCTTCACATTTTGCCATTAAAGGCGGTCGCACACTAGGACATTCGGTGCGTGAAGGTCGCGATATCGCTGCGACCTTCGGCGCATCTTAAGCGACTTGCCGCCTTCGCGTCAGCCGAAACGTCAAAAATCGCGGACGAATGTCGTCGGCCGGCCATCTGCGGACCGGCGGAAAAAACTGATTCGAACGAGCCTTTTTCCGCGACTGAACGCCGCGGAACCGCGGACAACAAAATTGATCAGGCTATCAGTGGCGAATCTATGCAAGATAGAGGTACAACTGTTGCACAGCATGCTCTTGCCGCTATTAAATTTATTATGTACAATTTTCGTGGTTCTAAACTTACATCTTTGTCGAAAAATTGTCATCATTAAGTTACCTTGGGACAGGTTGTTGGCACAGGTTGCGACAGGTTGCGACTTCTGCTCACAACATTTCAATGAAATTGATGCAGTATTTTGGGAGATAATAGCCGTTTTCACGAAGGATTATTGCGCTGAAAAGATTCTGAAAAGTTTCTGAAAAGTTTTTAAAAGTTTTGGTATAAAAGTCTTAGTATACCAGTAAAACGCCTTTTTGGGTGATGACCGAGTGGGCGCGCACTGATAAAGCTAAAACAGGTTTGAAATATGAAACGGTACGGGAGCACACGTGATAGTAACACATAATCCTTTTAGTCCTTTTAGTCCTCCATAAAAGTTGTCAGACCTCAATGCATTCCAACATAAAAATCAAGTTTTATTAAATTGTACATGATCTCCTTTTTCGAATCCGCCAAAAAGAAGTACGTCCTGAGAGGCTGCATGCTGCAGCATATACAAAACGAATACTTAGATAAATGAAGCCATTTTTGATCAAGAATGATTTTTGTTAATTTCGACCAGGGGAGGGGGGGTGCGGGTTTGAGGCATCAAAAGAAAGTCGTGCCAGCTGATGTTTGGTCCTCCGATTCCGGAGATACCGAATAGCAAAGAGTTATCAGGAACCTCAATGTATAAGTGCATTGCCGCCTCATCCAATTACAACAGCGTCTGCTGTGAGTTTGGTAATTCTACTGACAGGACAGGAGGTTAACAGGAACCTCAATGTATAAGTACATTGTCGCCTCATCTAATTGCAATAGCGTCAGCTGCGCCGTTTTGGTCGCATGTGGTTAACAGGAATCTTAATGTATAAGGGCATTGCCGCCTCATCTAACTACCGCAAAAACGAATTTCTTATTGGATGCTTATGAAAATGTCCAATTGTTTGAAACGTTTTATAATTAAATTAATTACCAATGGTATATAATGCTTAAGCAAAATATGTCTGGTTTAGGAGATATTGTTTACTTAGTTGTCAAACCATGCACCCATTGCCCCTGTGTTGAAGCGGCAAACCCGCGCTACCTAGTTATTAAGTTACCTTGCATTTCGACGTCTGCGGGTGCCACGTTATTCCGTGTTTTAATATTTTGTTTTAATTGTGGACATTTTTCCGACAAAATCAGTTTTTATTTCATTTTTTGGGGTGAAAACCCCCAAATTTCGAACATCCGAGATAGCCTTTTGAAGGGAATGTCATTTCCTTTCTTTTGCCGTTTAATATTTGCAATTTACATCAAAACTCGATTTTCTACGATTTTATGAACATTTATCATTTTTCCACCTAAAATGTCATGACTTGACTTCATTAAAACGTCAATAGCCGTTGTCACGAAGGATAATTGCGCTGAAAAGATTCTGAAAAGTTTTAACAAGTTTTTGGTATTAAAGTCTTAGTTGAAAAGTGTCGACGATCCATTCTTTAACTACACAACTTTTACATGCGATTTTAGGCTTGAAATGTTCCTCATAATTTTGTAATATGTTGGTAACAATATAATATGTTGACAAAATTGCAGTTTGGTGGTAATTAGCAAGGTAAGTATGGATAGGTCAGTTGTGTTGTGATCAGTTGTGCTCTCCACCGACTGACACTTTTCAAAACTTCAGAACGATTCAGAAACATGTTGTGGCGTGTGACGCAATTGGACGCAATGGACTCGCCCAATCCGGCCCAATCCGGCGACCGGCCTGTGTGGCTTGGCTTTGTACATGTGCGTGCGGCACGCGGTTCGGAAGCGGCGGCGAATCTATGCTGGCACATCACTGCGCATGCGCAGACAGACCTGTGATCCATGACGCTCCCAGATTTAGTAACTAGTATGACGGTATGCTACACCGAACGGATGGACTCTAGACGCATATGTTCTTTAAAAACGGCCAATTTTGTATCATAAACTTGTTATGACCTCAAAACATGTTTCCATATCTATTGAATAATGATAATATCGCCTAAATCAGTAATGTATTTCTTGGAATGTATAATTACCGAGCGGGGGCGAAGCGCCCGTGAGGTTTCTCGTCAACTTACTAGACAAATTTACATTTGACCCGGCCCGACCCGGCCATACAGACGCTTTTCGGAAGCTAATAACTCCAGCTTTTAAAATGTTGCGACGGGATTGTCAATTTTGGGGCATGTTTTGGAATTTTGGGACATCTTTTTACATTTTAGGGCAGCAGTAACAATTTACCGATTCATACTAGATAAAACGCGATTGTGAATGTGAAGACGACCGACCCCACTACCCCCCCCCCCCCCCCCCCCCCCCCCCCCCCCCCCCACGGTCACCCGGTCAACAGTATTTGGCTGAAAAGTGAATTTACACTAGATAAACGTGACTGTGAAAACAACTGACCCCCTGCCCCCCCCCCCCCCCCCGTCAACAGTACTTGGTGACCGAGGAGCGAAACTTGATCCAGAAAATCCTGCCCCAAATGGGACGGCTTGCTGTCCCATTTGGGGCAGGATTTGGGCTGCCCCAAATATCTCGTCGATGTTCCTGCCACGTTTTGCATACTGGATCATACGCACAGAGTACACATACGCACATCTCCACGCTTGCTAGCCGGCGTCGTCCTGCTGCTTCTTCAGCAAGTGTTTTGCAGTGCGACCTTATATCAATTTAGGGTGCGATCGGCAACATGACGAATTCGCCGTAATCACGACGAATTCGTCGGTGATTCGTCGGACGTCGAATATTCGCTCAGTTTGTGCTCGGCAACACGGCGAATCTGCAAACGAGCGAATTCGCCTGACGAATTCGCTCAGTCGGAGCGCGAATTTCCAAACCTGTCGTTGGGATATCTAATTTCTTTTGCTGTGTGCCATAACGTGACCTGCAGTATTGCTGTATTGACTGCAGTGTTGCTGAGTACTGACAAAGTTCAAAGTACCGTGATTTCTTAAAACAAGTAAAATAACCGCACAAACCAAGGCCCTATAACTACACAAACCATTACACGGCGTAGCAGTGACAAAACCGGCGGATAATTGTGTTGTTACAGAACGCACGAGACAGCGAATTCGTCGGAGAGCGAATTCGTTGGATTCGTCGGAGAGCGAATTCGTCGTGTTGCTGATCGCACCCTTAATCTCAGGCTTCGGACTGATGGCAAGTTGCCCCTAGGTGAACGTCTCCAGTCTCACCGGCAATTATTTCTTGCTCCGATATTGAAAAGGAAGTATTCGTTTAACAATTAATGCTAGCGAATTCAAACTTTAAACTTGACCAATCAACAAGTAACAGGAAATCACTCAAGATTGACAGTAGTAGCGAAAATCCATGAAATTGCACAGCACAATCTCCCCCTATACAAAGCCGGCGACGTGAATGTTTGTTTACAAATTCATCATCGGAATGTTGCAGACGCAAAAGTATTGTTGTCGGCAAAACAGTGTCCTCTAGCCAATCAGCGTCGCGGCTTGAGTACCTCCGCGAGAAGTTTCTCCGAATATATTCCATACCACAAGTAGTGCTATTCCAGTAGTGAAACAGGAAAGTACCCGTAGTTTTATTACATGTCAGTTTTATTACACATTATTTTGACATAAAATCCTATGCTAAAAATATAAAATGTAGCAGCTCCGTTGATCAAATGACAAAGCTGGTAAGTATGACGTCATACCTGACTGGCTCATTTTTTTGCCGTCAGATTTGCAGCCGAGTGGAGAAAAAAAATATATATTTGCAGTCGCTTCTCGTTTTGTTTTATAATAATAAAAAATCCAGCCGGCTGCTTTTCGCTGCTCGATTTTTTTATGTGCAGCCATGACTGGATTTTTTTATAAGAATGGCCTCTGTTCTTGAACCATTTGGCTGTGTTTGTACATTAGGGAAGATAAACGAGCACCGAACTATGGTATCTGTATCTGTATCTGTATCTGTATCTGTATCTGTATCTGTATCTGTATCTGTATCTGTATCTGTATCTGTATCTGTATCTGTATCTGTATCTGTATCTGTATCTGTATCTGTATCTGTATCTGTATCTGTATCTGTATCTGTATCTGTATCTGTATCTGTATCTGTATCTGTATCTGTATCTGTATCTGTATCTGTATCTGTATCTGTATCTGTATCTGTATCTGTATCTGTATCTGTATCTGCATCTGTATCTGTATCTGTATCTGTATCTGTATCTGTATCTGTATCTGTATCTGTATCTGTATCTGTATCTGTGTCTGTGTCTGTGTCTGTGTCTGTGTCTGTGTCTGTGTCTGTGTCTGTATCTGTATCTGTATATGTATCTGTATCTGTTCTGGAACTAAGGAGAGTCATGAAGTTGGATTCCACCTTTCTCAAGGCCGGATAAATTCGGATAGAGCCACTTTAATCTGGATTGATCTGGATTTAATCTGGATTGATATGTTGCATAACAATGAGGCGTTACGCGCCACCGTTCTGTTTTCTTATGGCACTCGGACGCAGTGCATCGAAACATTCGATGCATGCCAACATTGCAGCTTCAAACACGGGTAACGGTTGATGGGCCACGGAGTAATTCCTATCTGTGACCCTGTAGTCACTGGGAAAACCCTCAAACCGCTACAACACCGACCACCCTCATTGGCGTCCTACTCCGCTGTTCAGCAAATTTGTTGGTCTTGTTGTCTGCTGAACATCCCAGCCTCAACGACGTAGCTGGTTTAGGAATGGACATCATCTCCATCTCGACTGACGATTTGATGTTCCCGCGGCTTTGATATCGGATAAAACGGTACGTAGCCAAATATCGCATATTGGCAAATATGGCATGGCCAAATATCTTCGATGGTGTTGGTGGTGTGCCATGCCGTGTTCCGGTGAATGCCGCGGTCACCAATAGCGACGTTTTGGAAGATGTCATGGCCTTCATTACGTTGAGGTCCTAGCGAGATAACAGCTTGCACTGACAGGGGCAGCATGTATTTAAAGCTGTTGAGTCCGCGTCAGAACCCAAGCAGAAGTGTGAACTCCTTGTACTCTCCACATCGGTCACAGACTTTTGGGAACATGTGGCGTATGTTAAAGGGTTTCAATGCGAGCTATGTTTACACATTGACTCAAACTCTGGACGTGTCCCTAGACTTAATGTGACTTAAACTGGAACCATCAGTCATAATTCACACAAACTCAGTGGCGTCGCCACGGTTTCAAAACTTGTACGGACATACCATGACATCGAACCTTTCGAGCAAGGGGGGGGGGGGGGGGGGGGTAGGACGTGATCATTTGCAGGGATGTCAATACGGTGTTTAAAGGAAACCAGTAACTTTCATAATGTGATTTTTAGCGCTGAGATAGCAGTTTTGAAGGCCATGTCGAGAAATCACTTACTGCATACTCTGGTTGTAAAGACTCTCCTGCTGAATATATTAGATGTTTTGTCCTGTCATTCAGCGTTGTGTCAACAACAACAAAGACGTAGCGCTATGTCGAGAAGCTTCATATGTAAGCATGTCCGCATGTGATAGAAGCAGCGTTACTGGACCAGCGGGCGAACTCTTCGCCACTGACAATACTATCCTAGTTGTGTAAGCAATGATGAGATAATCATTACATTTGTACTTACTAATTTTATAAACAATTATTTTAACCAAGTTCCTAGCTTTTTACAGCTGATTCTATTTTTCTTTCGAAGCACACAATGTAGTGGATCAAGCACCAAATCCTCCTGTGACCAAAGCGATAACTGGAACTCTCATCCTGTTCCGTGGGATATGGGGGCCGGGGCGATTTTTTTCAGAGGTCCGCCGAGGGATTTGAACCCCGGTCCCCGGCACAGAAAGCAAATGCCTTACCACTTTACCAGGATTGCTCCCCAGAAGCACACAATAATGGTGTTTACATAGCAATTAAGTACTAGTGGAGGTTCGGCTACTAATAAAGGGAAGTTAAAGTTTCCCTTCGCCTCATTTGATCACAACTATGGCGCAGGTGCGTCAATTGATTGAATCGTGCGAGTATTCTATTGCATTGCGTCCGAATAGGCGTTTCGATACCGACGACGTTAATTTTCTCGTTTTATTTGTCACTGACGGCGGATTGGGCATTACATAATGCATAATACATAATAAATATATAGCATACATATAGCATAATACTTACTCTGAATTTATCACTTGGCAACGTATGCGCCATTTTTTGGAAGGCTGACAGCTCCAAATCTCGGTTTTAACTGAAGTTAGCTGCAGTAGTTAATGTATGAAATGCACATAAAGATATACCAAAATAACAGCAACTCTGTATATACTCATATACTGATATACAACATTCAAACACTTACGGGAAACCTAGGCGCCGAGCACGGGTCACAGAAAACTCGCCGAGAAGAGTATCTAGGGCCTTGGCCGAGAAGTGCCGGTCGGCTGGAGAAGTGCTATCAACTGGAGTTGTTGCAGAAGTTGGCCGCCAGGGACCGCTAATGAGCCAGGGTGTTATGACGTCGCAAGCAAATAGTACTGCTAAATATTGATTTATTTATAAACAAATAAATAAATACACATTTAGCGTTAAATATTTAACCGTTACCATTTGCTTGCGACGTCATCACACCCTGGCTCACTAGCGGTCCCTGGCGGCCAACTGCTGCAACAACTCCAGTTGATAGTGCTAGCCGGCCGGTCGTGCATCACAGAGTCGCATCACCGCCTTTTCCTCCCACACACAGCGCAAATCGATATAGAGGATCACAGATATGGCACAGTACGGCCATCTCAAATGGCTGTAGGCTGCCATATATGGCTACTAACAAAGGGAAAGGGCGGTCATAATAATAAAATGAAAGGAACCTCAAAATGACGATTAAGGTGTTTTAAACAAACTTATCGCATAATTACCAACTTTTATGCGCTAAACCCATCCGGAAGACCAATTGGCATCGATTATTGTTTGTATTCTAGTGATTTCCACCCAAAAAAAAAACACCCTACCAAATAGTAGACAATCCTCCACTAATCCTCCACTAATTTCTAACTGCTGTGTAAACACCATTAATATCATAACAACATGCGCCATTTTCGAATTTTGTGCCACTTTCGCAGTTTATACTGAAAATGCGTGTCTGTTATCGAAATATATTGCTTTCAAAAACTTTGGGGGATATCTGGATAATTAGCCAAATATTTTAAGCAAAAAAATAGCCAAAAGTTGGGCGGCCATGGCCTCCCGGCCCCTGTATTCCCACGCTTGTGACATTTTCGTTCAGGTCAATATTGAGGTCACCAGAGGTCATCGAAGGTCAAATTTTCCAATTTTAGGACTTCGCTCCAGAAACACCCCAAATATCTGTGAACTGTGATATCTGAGAACTGTGATAGATTGGAACAAACAGAGAAACGCAATAGAAAGCTCTTGAAAAATATTATCGCTTAGGTGTCCTCAAATTTTATATAAGGTCAATAGTTTAGGCTCCAGAGGTAACCAAAGGTCATGTTGGCATTTTCTTCCGAAAAGCTGTTCGTGCATATCTTTTTACCTAATACAGATAAGGCAATAAATTTAACGCCATCGTGTTTGCCTTGTCAAGACGATCCGAACCATACTTAGTTTGACTGGATCGGGTCAAGTGCAAAATATGACCTCAGGTCAAGGTCATTTGGTGACTCAGCCATGTCATGTTAGTCATACAAAGCTGGTTATGGAATGTTGCATATGGGGAGACGCATCTCGACGAGATAAATACTGTGGTATCAGTCACACGTCTCTAGCTCTCCCGTTTGTTCCTTGCATTTCCAAAAAATTCAGGAGGCACCCAAACGCCCCCCCCCCCCCCCAGCTAGGCGCGGGCTAGGCCTAATACACTGTGCTTGGATCCATGCAAAATAAAACACGCGTGCATCAGCGTTGTCAGCACCAGGAGCAAGCCAAATACAGTTCAGTAAAATTACGGCCTGACCATTTATGTTACTGGACTAGTGATTAACACGAGAGTATTGTGTTTTGCTCTCTCGCGTATTTCGCAATATCTCGTAAACTATCGCCAATATCGTCCCCAAACTTGCAGTACCCGCTTTCACATCAAGCACCGCTCACTAAACGTTTAAACGTTTTAGCAATGACAAGGGCAAAATGTCAATGCCTTTTGCCATTTTCGCACATACTCCTATTCCGAACAACAGACGAAAAAACGTTAACATTGCATTCCAACTGGCCATTTTTGCGTTCAAGTTGCGGAGGGGACAATTAGATGTTTGTTTTCTGTTGAGCAATAAGTTACATGAATAGAGGTAACAAGCGGTCCCCGCTTGCTTCGCTGCGCGAAGAGGCGACGCCGTTGGCGTCGGTGGTGCCGTTACCGTTTTGGGGTTACACCGAGTCGTTCTAAAATTGCAATTATCAACCTGTGATCCGTCAAACGGGAGTGCGTTTCAAGCGCAGCATGTTCTTCGAGAATATATATAATTACGAGCGAGCGCGAAGCGCTCGCTCGTCCTTCCGTGGTGTATGGGAAAAATCTGATTATGAGCCTTAACCCGGCCTTAACCCGGCCCGGCCCGGCCCGTGGCGACGCTTTTGTGAAGCTCATATCTCTGCAACCGCACGTCCGATTGGCAAGCGGACTTCTTTGCTTAGCAGCCCTATCTAATCTACCCTGTTTGAGACCAATGCCGACTCATGTGGGTGACTACCACTGCGCGTGGCGCGTGCCGTGTGATGGGTATTGCAAAGTATTTTCTCGCAATAACCCCGCAACGGCTGGTCAGATTATGTGCAAATTTCGTGTGTGGTTAGGGACCCCTCAGCCGCCACTTTCACACAACTCAAGCATGTGGTGCCTCTGCACGTGCACACGTGCACATGCCTATTCTATATATCAGGAACGGCGGAGCCGATTGTGTTTATATTTGGTGTGTGGTTAGGGACCTCTCATCCGCCGCCTTTCCACAAGTCAGGGGTGGTATGGATTTGCACGTGCGTACGTGCGCACCCCTATTCTATATATCTGAAACGGCTGAGCCAATTGTGTTCAAATTTGGTGTGTGGTTAGGGACTTCTCAGCCCCCACTTTCCCACAAGTAAAAGGTGGGTGCCTCTGCACGTGCGCGCGTGCGTACCCTTTTTTGTATTTCAGAAACTACTTGCCCGATCGAGTTGAAATTCCCCATACATTTCCTTCGCGCTCGTTCGTTCATCGCCAACTACGGCGCCTTACTGGTAATATGACATTTGGCGGCAAGCTTTGCCGACCCGAATTACGCCGACCAAACCAGGTATTACAGCGTTTGATTTATTTAGCGGCCCCGCTCGGCTGAGGTGCCTAGAACCAATAACATCGAGCTAATTATAAAAGCTTTCTCGAGCGCCGACTATTTGGATTGGATTTATCATTGCGAGAGAAGGAAAACATGCCCCTTCTGGCGCATGCTGTGACCGACACCGGCATCGGAGCGATTTGATTTTTTTGCCGTGGATCGTCACAAAGCTTGAAGCTGTCGTGTGTGCAAATTTCACCGTCATCGATGCTGCCGTCTGTTCTGTACGTATGGCTAAATAAATGAGGACACAGACAGACAGACAGACAGACGTACGGCTAGACAATTAGTGATTTAGACTCGTCACGATTCGTCACAAATATTATGAGGCCAATTTCACAAAGAAGTTAGTAATTACACATGTTTGCGATTACAAACGCAAGAAAATATTGCAAACCTTACAAAAAGACATTTCACAAACATTCACCACCTCTGAATTACCGATTGTAAGAAAAATTGTAGACACAAATGTTAGTACATCAGAAACCTTGAAATCAAGAACGTTTGTATTAAACTTGATGCTAATGACAAATAATTTTATTGTTAACAAATTTGTTAACAAATATTTACATCGTGGTTTATTTTTGTATTCAAAATAAAATTAGTTCTAGGGAGAATTATCTTTTTAATTAACATGTCATCGGAATGCAAACTCTGATCGTAAAAATACATCTTGGTAAGCAATTAGAGTAAACAGAATTTGGCTATTCACCCGGTGACGGAGCATAACAATAGAACTACTCTCAAAAGAAAGATCGTTGAATTTCTCGACCATTTGTTCACCTAACCTAGCCGATTTCCTACGTCGTAAAGGGTGAAAGTTCACTGCACATTGCACAAGACATTGTTGACGCTGCAATGCTATCGCCATGCGGTTTCTCCGCGCGGAGGCGCCCCCTCACATCATAGCGCGATCGGTAAGGTGCACTGTGACTGGACTTCAAAGCTGGAGATCCCAGTTCGAATCCCTCGGGAAACAACTGTTTTGGCAGCTATACCTATGTATAACTAAACCATTACCCTAACAATCTCGGCAACGTAACAACCTCACCAAGAAAATAACCTGAACAGTCAAACAACGTCTACTATCAAGTATCAATGCAGTTTCTGAAATTCAGAACCCCTGACCCACTGGAATTACAAGTTTGTAATTGCAAACACTTCCTCACTTCCGTCAACCTTTGAGAAATAGAACATGTGCAATTGCAAGGTTTTTACAAAACAAAATATCTTTGTAAACTAGTTTGTAAATAGTAAATTGAGATTTACTGCCCTGGAGTTTTGTGAATTCCAAACTACAAACATGTCTAAAATTTATTTGTAATAGCAAATAAATTCTTTGTAATTACACACTTTTTTGCTTTGTGAAATTGGCCTCTGAAGATAATTAGAATGGGAATAAATTATTCCCGTCATCGAAAAGACTAATATGATCACCGAAATAACTGAACATAACACCTAAAATGAATGCAACAAAAATAACTAAATTTACACCGAAACGCTGCTTTCATCACCGAAACAGCTGGTTGCATCACCGATGCTACGAAATCAACGTATTCAGTAATATGGTATAAGATGCCTTTGGGAATAAATTATTTGCGTAACCGATTAATTCTACCGTAACCGTTATTTGCGATTATGTTATTACAATGTTTCAAGTCACACCAGGCCGCCCGCCAGACTCTGCCACGGCCAGTGTCCGTTGAGGCCCCAGCTTAGTAAATATTATAACCAGTTGTCTACAAGATGGTCTGGGGGTCCGGGGGGCGACAACCCCCCGGATCGGCCACAGCGCAGCGAGCGAACACGAGCGGAGCGTGCTAAACGTGGGTACCTGCGATCGTGATTGCTGTATAGGTTAGGTCAGGTTCGATTGTTATTAGAATTTGTATTGCCACACCAGGCCGCCCGCCAGACTCTGCCACGGCCAGTGTCCACTGTCCGTTGCGGCACCAGCGAAGTACATATTATAATCAGTGCTGCAAGTAATGTTGGTGATGGTTGAAGTAATTCCGGTGATGTCTTAAGTCATTTCGGTGTTATATCCGTCATTTCGGTGATATCAGCAAAAACGTGATGTATAAGTTAGTTCGGTGATGAATTGGTAAAAACGGTGATGGATAAGCAATTCGGTGATTTTCAGTTATTAGGTGATGGAATAATACCCTGCCAATTATAATATACACATTTCAGGTATCGATATCTCTAATTCTGCACCTTCAAATGGCTCTGAAAACTTGTACAGACAGTCCGTACAAGTGTTTGGAGGCTCACCAACTTGTACGGACACTGTTCGTACCTCCGTACCTACCGTCCGTAGAGGTGGCGACGCCCATGCACAAACTGTTCACTGTCTCGGAGTCGCCATGACTACCAAGACTGCTGCTCAGCACTCTGCAGACTTTCCGTCTAATTAATCTTGGAGTTCATTTACAACGGTTGTATAATGTATATATATATACTGTACCAGCTTTGAAAATTGACCAAGAACCTCCCATGCCAGCTTCGCGCTTTTACTATTCACACCTATTCCCTGAACCTGAACGTTCGCCTATCTGCCTACGTGTATGGGCTTGACTGTGGTGGACAGGCTGCCTACCTGTGGGCTTGGCTGTGGTGGACAGACTACCTACCTGTGGGCTTGACTGTGGTGGACAGACTACCTACCTGTGGGCTTGGCTGTGGTGGACCGTCTGTCTGCCTACCTGCGGGCTTGACTGTGGTGCACAGGCTGCCTACCTGTGGGCTTGGCTGTGGTGGACCGTCTGTCTGCCTACCTGTGGGCTTGGCTGTGGTGGACAGACTACCTACCTGTGGGCTTGGCTGTGGTGGACAGACTACCTACCTGTGGGCTTGACTGTGGTGGACAGACTACCTACCTGTGGGCTTGGCTGTGGTGGACCGTCTGTCTGCCTACCTGCGGGCTTGACTGTGGTGCACAGGCTGCCTACCTGTGGGCTTGGCTGTGGTGGACCGTCTGCCTACCTGTGGGCTTGGCTGTGGTGGACCGTCTGCCTACCTGTGGGCTTGGCTGTGGTGGACAGACTACCTACCTGTGGGCTTGGCTGTGGTGGACAGACTACCTACCTGTGGGCTTGGCTGTGGTGGGCGGACTACCTACCTGTGGGCTTGGCTGTGGTGGACAGACTACCTACCTGTGGGCTTGGCTGTGGTGGGCGGACTACCTACCTGTGGGCTTGGCTGTGGTGGACCGTCTGCCTACCTGTGGGCTTGGCTGTGGTGGACAGACTACCTACCTGTGGGCTTGGCTGTGGTGGACAGACTACCTACCTGTGGGCTTGGCTGTGGTGGGCGGACTACCTACCTGTGGGCTTGGCTGTGGTGGACCGTCTGCCTACCTGTGGGTTTGGCTGTGGTGGACCGTCTGCCTACCTGTGGACTTAGCTGTAGTGGACAGACTGCATACCTGTGGGCTTGGCTGTGGTGGACGGGCTTTTCTCCGGCTGCCCAGTGGCCACGGAGACGGGCGGCGTGGTAAATTGGGCTGGCAGAGGGGGAATCGAGTCGCAGCACTCCCTCTCAGGAAACTCGCTGGCAGCGACCGGATCCAGCCAGACGGCAGTCAACAACAGCAGCAGCAGCAGCAGCAGCAGCAGCGGCAGCCGCGGCAGCTGTAGTTGGCGAAACAGCGCACTTCTGAGGCTGACCTGCACCATAGCGCGGCAGTTCTTCGTCCGTTCTTCTTATTGTCCACAGGACAAAGATCCAGCTTTCTGGGTCGCCTAAAGTAGCGACCCACTCCTGCACCGCATTCAAAAGCGACCGATATCCAGTATTGCTTCTAGAAAGAGGTGTGTACCTCGGACCGATATCCAGTATTGCTTCTAGAAAGAGGTGTGTACCTCGGACCGATATCCAGTATTGCTTCTAGAAAGAGGTGTGTACCTCGATACGGATGGCAGCGTCTACAACACACAATTACACACGCAATCAATTAGCTATTAATGCCAACAGAGGCGAAGTACTTTGCCGACCTGGCTGCACTGCGCTATCTGCGATTATCTGCCCTCATAGACCGTCTTCACAAGGTACTTGCTTCTCAGGGTGTCTGCAGGCATATGACGCGTCCAAGGACCGGTCAACGAGCAGCGACTGCACACCGTTATTGGCTTTTGCTGCGTAGACGATGGCTGGTGTATCAGCGACTCCCGATCAGTCAGAACCAGCGAAGCGGAACAGTCCGGTTTTCTAGCGCGCCAATCAAGTGTCCGGAGATTTAATGAGGTCAGACTCTCAATAATTAGTGGCGGATGGACAGAGCTCATTGATGGCGGTGCCTCGAATCGCGAATCGTTGGATCTTCAAGATGCTTCTCCGGAACTGAATCTGCCTGTGCTTCAGGCGCCTCGATGTTTTTGTAAGCCTCTTCCAGGTATTCTTCCTCGTTCAACAGTCCCGCTGAACCAATACAACACAGCACAGCACTCGGAGCGCAGCGCGACACCACAGCAACCCCGTCTGTATGTTAGTCTGATGACGGAATGACGGAAAAGTGACGTCAGTTGACGGACCAGTGACGTCAGACACCTCTCGGGACCGGCATCAGCGGCGCGGAGCTCGTCTGGCGGTGCCGACTGCCGGCAGCGTCGGGCCCGACTGCAGCCGGGGCCGAGCCGAGAGGCCGGTGCGCCAGTCGCCGACGGGGAACGATCGGACCGCTCGGCGCCGCGGCGGGCCGGCCCGGCCGAGACCTGGCCGTGCCCGGCACCGGCCCCCTGTGGCCGGTCACGTGACCGCCGCCGGCCACCAATGGCCGGCCGCGCAATTAAAGAGTCATCTAGCCGCCCTGGGCGTAAAGTTCGACCGCTCGCTACGCCAGGAACATATCAGTGTATAACTGGTGAGGAAATCACGACAGGAATATATCAAGGCGATCAGAAAAATATTTGCTTGACTTTCGCCATTAAGCGTCGTTTTATTAAGCTACAATCAAGCGTCACACCAGACTAGTCTCGTCGTTTTCTGTGCGGCCAAGCGTGATAAAATAATTGTTGTTTGGTCCCCGATGCAGTTTTGAATTCGCCAGATGGTCTTTGGAAAGCGGTGAGGCTTCGATAAAAAATGATGACATCGCTAGAGCTAACATGGACTAAAGACGAAAATTTCGTGAAGGATGTTGCAAATTCAGCGTTTTCATACAAACAGGTTATCGAACGTCAATTGTCTGGGGTATTCTAATTGACAGAATTCTGAAGCAAGCGGATTGAAAGCTAATAGTGGATGTCAAGATGAATCAGATAATCTGGGGTTCACATGCCATGAAACTGGAATGTGCATTTCAATTGCAAGTAAAGTAGTTTTATTTGTTAATATTGTTTTCCTAAAAAAAAACTGCCCTCAAATAACACTATTTAATAACACTATTTATTAACACTATTTATTAGCACTAATTATTAACACTATTTATTAACACTATTTATTAACACTATTTATTAACACTATTTATTAACACTAGTCATTAACACTATTTATTAACACGATTTATTAACACTATTTATATCACTATGTATTAATAATATTTATTAACATTATTTATAACACTATTTTAACACTATGTATTAAAACTATTTATTAACACTATTTTTAACACTATTCATAACACTATTTATTCACACTATTTATTCACACTATTTATTAACACTATTTATTAACACTATTTATTCACACTATTTATTCACACTATTTATTCACACTATGTATTAACACTATTTATTAACACTATTTATTAACACTATTTATTAACACTATTTATGCACACTATGTATTAACACTATTTATGAACACTATTTATTAGCACTATTTATTAACACTATTTATTAACACTATTTATTAACACTATTTATGAAAGGGAATGGTTCACCTTTAACATGGGGTTTTGGACTGAGATAGCAGATTTGTAGAGCAGATCTAAAAATGGGTTGTGGGGAAAGAATTACCTCCCTACGTTAAGTAATTTCGACACAGGACTAGTGTGCCCGGTTTCATGTCTACTGTTCCAGGCCACAATTGGGACATGAACGCTCGCCGCCGGAGGCAGGTACACTCTCTGGCACGTAGTCTCTGATCACGACGCCTCGTTGATATCCGCTCAGCCGCCCGGGCTGCGCGACGGCCCCTTGTCAGAGACTGTGCTTGGCGTCAGGCAAGCGGGGCGGAGCCAGGACGCCAGCTGTCATCGTAGGATTTCTCGTGAAATACAAAGAGAAACTTACTTCTTTCTCCACATATATCCAACAGTTGTCCAAACCAAAGTCATATTCGTAGTTTTGAGCTCAAGATGCACCGTATGATTGAGTTTCAAGACAACTTTCAAGGTGACCTATTCCCTTTAACACTATTTATTAACACAATATATTAACACTAACTATTATATTAATTAGCACTATTTGTTATTTATTAGCATTATTTATTAACACTATTTATTAACGCTATTTATTTACACGATTTATTAACACTATTTATTAACACTATTTATTGACACTATTTATTAACACTATTTATTAACACTATTTATTGACACTATTTATTAACACGATTTATTGACACTATGTATTCGCTGTAGGTTAACTACCAGTCATACATTGTAAAGTATCGACAGCAATTCAGAACTTCGAAATCCACACCATATAATCGTTTATAGGATCATTATTGTTTAGCATATGTGTGTATTTATATCTCGATGAGGGTGCCGGAGCACCCCCAACCCTGCCTTGAAAACCCCCGAATAATATGACGCTTTATCGTCTTTGAAATAAGCAGAAATGAATTTGTGAAGTTCACCCGTTGACGTCCATTTATTCGTTGTATGCCAACACTTCCCCGTTTGCTTCTGCACAATACTGCGATATCTGTTCGATGATTGACATACACTCCGACCGAATTCCGTGCAGTCTGTCTCGCTCTGTTTGCAAGAATCTCTTCAAATTGACGGTGCATATTCAGGCAGGGGCGTCTTTAGAAATCCGTCAGGAGGAGGCAGGCCCTCAAGAGGGCGCCAAACCATGAGGGCGCCCTCTTGTGGAAAAACCTCATGGTTTGGCGCCCTTTTGAGGGCCTGCCTCCTCCTGGCGGATTTCTAAAAACGCCCCTGCGTGAATATGCACCGTCAATTTGAAGAGATTCTTGCAAACAGAGCGAGACAGACTGCACGGAATTCGGTCGGAGTGTATGTCAATCATCGAACAGATATCGCAGTATTGTGCAGAAGCAAACGGGGAAGTGTTGGCATACAACGAATAAATGGGCGTCAACGGGTGAACTTCACAAATTCATTTCTGCTTATTTCAAAGACGATAAAGCGTCATATTATTCGGGGGTTTTCAAGGCAGGGTTGGGGGTGCTCCGGCACCCTCATCGAGATATAAATACACACATATGCTAAACAATAATGATCCTATAAACGATTATATGGTGTGGATTTCGAAGTTCTTAATTGCTGTCGATACTTTACAATGTATGACTGGTAGTTAACCTACAGCGAATACATAGTGTCAATAAATCGTGTTAATAAATAGTGTCAATAAATAGTGTTAATAAATAGTGTCAATAAATAGTGTTAATAAATAGTGTTAATAAATAGTGTCAATAAATAGTGTTAATAAATAGTGTTAATAAATAGTGCTAATAAATCGTGTAAATAAATAGCGTTAATAAATAGTGTTAATAAATAGTGCTAATAAATAACAAATAGTGCTAATTAATATAATAGTTAGTGTTAATATATTGTGT
Organism: Chirona hameri; assembly: GCA_036785665.1. Taxonomy (NCBI): domain Eukaryota; kingdom Metazoa; phylum Arthropoda; class Thecostraca; order Balanomorpha; family Balanidae; genus Chirona; species Chirona hameri. The sequence continues at coordinate 38,649 of JAXIVJ010007572.1, forward strand.
TAATAAATAGTGTTAAAGGGAATAGGTCACCTTGAAAGTTGTCTTGAAATTCAATCATACGGTGCATCTTGAGCTCAAAACTACGAATATGACTTTGGTTTGGACAACTGTTGGATATATGTGGAGAAAGAAGTAAGTTTCTCTTTATATTTCACGAGAAATCCTACGATGACAGCTGGCGTCCTGGCTCAGAAGCTAATAGTGATGTCAAGATGAATCAGATAATCTGGGGTTCACATGTAATGAAACTGGAATGTGCATTTCAATTGCAAGTAAAGTAGTTTTATTTGTTAATATTGTATTCCTAAAAAAATGCCCTCAAATAACACTATTTAATAACACTATTTATTAACACTATTTATTAGCACGAGTGATTAACACTATTTATTAACACTATTTATTAACACTATTTATTACCACTAGTCATTAACACTATTTATTAACACGATTTATTAACACTATTAATATCACTATGTATTAATACTATTTATTAACATTATTTATAACACTATTTTAACACTATGTATTAAAACTATTTATTAACACTATTTTTAACACTATTTATTAACACTATTTATTCACACTATTTAATCACACTATTTATTAACACTATTTATTAACACTATTTATTCACACTATTTATTCACACTATTTATTCACACTATTTATTCACACTATTTATTAACACTATTTATTAACACTATGTATTAACACTATTTATGCACACTATGTATTAACACTATTTATTAACACTATTTATTAGCACTATTTATTAACACTATTTATTAACACTATTTATTAACACTATTTATGAAAGGGAATGGTTCACCTTTAACATGGGGTTTTGGACTGAGATAGCAGATTTGTAGAGCAGATCTAAAAATGGGTTGTGGGGAAAGAATTACCTCCCTACGTTAAGTAATTTCGACACAGGACTAGTGTGCCCGGTTTCATGTCTACTGTTCCAGGCCACGATTGGGACATGAACGCTCGCCGCCGGAGGCAGGTACACTCTCTGGCACGTAGTCTCTGATCACGACGCCTCGTTAATATCCGCTCAGCCGCCCGGGCGGCGCGACGGCCCCTTGTCAGAGACTGTGCTTGGCGTCAGGCAGAGCGGTTCATATATATCATGGTGTTCAAGTTATTTTGAAAATCCGGGAGGGGGGCAGATTCTACCCCCCCCCCCCCCCCCAGCGGGGCGCGGGTTAAGTGTCGCCGGGGCTGCTTGAATTGCATTCAATCACTCGACAACAACAACAAAATACTTCCGTTTTCATAAAGTTTTCCCCTAAGATCACTATTTTTCACGTTCAGTGCAGGGAACGCATACTTGTATTGAATGCCCCCCACCAAGAATCCTGTGAGGAGGGGCATTTTCCCCTGATGCCCCCCCCCCCCCCGGATCTGCCAGTGCCGTCAGCGAAAGGTGTTGTGGAGCGGGGTAAATGATAAAAATAGAAAAATAACAAAGAAGTTAAGGAAAAGAAATTATACAATAAATCAATAACTTAAATTAACTGTTCTTTCCACTTGATGATATTCTCGAATATTTTTTTAGCCGTGGAATTCGTGGAATTGACCAGGATTTTCAACAAATAAACAAAGCAAAAACTGAAATTAAAAGACGCACCAAAATCAAAATTATGTCAAAAAAGAGGCATTCATGTCTTTTCCATTCATGAATGGGATAGAGAAAAACTGAGGAATGCTCGCGATAAAGCACAACACCCCAGTTAAAGAAGTTGATGCAAACAGCCAGTTTTGCACTGCGGCCAGCCGATATCCACCCACCCCGTTCCCCGGCTTCACAAAATCAACCCTGCCCTATTCCCCGGTCTGCCGAAGTCCCAGACATGCGGAACTCCGCCCTGCCCCGCACAGACTTGTCCAAATCAGCCCTGTCTCCACCCATGATGTCTGCCGAAATGCACCCTGCTCCTGTTCACTCTAGCCTCCAAAATTCCACCCAGCGGCACCTGACCTGAGGTTGGCACCTTGTCTGAGAGCGGCACCTGGCCAGAGGGCAGCACCTGGTCTAAGGGCGGCACCTCGTATGAGGGCGACACCTGGTCTGAGGACATCACCTGGTATGGTCTGAGGGCGGCCGGCGGCACCTAACCTGCGGGCGGCACCTCATTTGAGGACGGCACCTAGGTCACTCCAGACCGCTCTCTTTAGCCGCCCCTGTAGAAGGAAGGACGCCTGCCGGCATTCCAGGCGCCCTACTACGCGGGCCGGAGGCGCCCTGTTGGGCCGGAGGGCGGCACCTCGCCTGAGGGCGGCACCTGGTCGGATGGTGACATCTAGTCTGAAGGCGGCATCTGGTCTGAGGGCGGCACCTGGCATGAGTGTGGCACCTGGGCTGAGGGCGGTACCTGGGTTGAAGGCGGCACCTAGCCTGAAGGCAGCATCTAGTCTGAGGGCGGCACCTGACCTGAGGGCGGCACCTTTTGTGAGGGCGTCACCTGACCTTACTCCTTCTCCCTAAATACGCCCCTGGGTTTGGCTCCCGAACCCCTGGCTACCCCCTCTACATCTCCGGCTACATCTGGCCGGAGGCTACATCTGGAACCCCTGGCTACATCTCCGAGGTCGCCCTCCCAAATAGCCCCACAGGCGCCCTCTGTGAGACCAGAGGCGCCCGGCCTCACATTCAGCGAAGGGCGCCTTTGTATGTATGGAGGGAGGGCGCCCTCGGTCCTGGGATATATGTATATTAGGGTGCTTTTGGACTATGTGGGAGGGCGCCTTCAGAGGTGTATTGGTGGGTGACTTTGGAGGTATATGGAAGGGCGCCTTCAGAGGTATATCGAAGGGCGCCTTCGGAAATGTATTGGAGGACGCCTCCGAAAGTGTATTCGAGGGCGCCTTTGAATGTATGTGGGAGGACGCCATCGGAGATGTATCGGAGGACGCCTTTGGAGCCTTTAGGTATGTGTGAGGGCGCCTTCAACGTTCAAAGGTGCATCGGTGGGCGCCTTTGGTGGTATGTAGGAGGTCGTCTTCAGATATGTATCGGAGGGCACATTTGGAGGTATACGGGAGGGCGCCTTTGGAGTTATGTTTGAGGGCGACTTCAGAGGTGTATGTGTATCAAAGGGCGCCTTTGAAGGCATATAGGAAAGCGTGTTCAGAGGTGTATTGGAGGTCGCCTTCGTATTTATTTGGGCGGGCGCCTTCAGATGTGTATCGGAGGGCGCCTTTGGAAGTATTTGGGAGGGCGCTTTGAAGGTATGTGGGAGGGCGCCTTTAGAGGTGTATCGGAAGGCGCCTTTATAGGTATGTGGGAAGGCGCCTTCATGGATGTATCGGAGCGCGCCTTACATTCAGTGGAACGTGCCTCATAATCAGCCGGAGCGCACCTCACATTCAGCGAAGGGCGCCGAAGGCTCCCTTCGCTGAATGTGAGACGCATTTCATGAACCGAAGGCGCCTTCGATTAGTTTATAGTGCATTAGGGCGCCTTCGGTGCGTGAGGGCGCCTTCAGCGCCCAAAGGGGGGGATGGGGCATGGTACAGTGACCTCCCCTAAATATGCCCCTGTATTCACGGCTTGTTTTCTCGTACAAGTTGCAATAATATCCAGCAGACTTGCGTGTATCCCAAACCTCTTTTCTAGTTCAACCAGTTTCGTTCGATTCGCCAACGACCCTGTCCCGCGGCTAAGTTATTCGTTTGTGTTCATTTCCCGAGTGCCCTAACCATTCAAGAATTAGCAGCAAAACGCTCTTAATGGATGACGAATCGAGCGCACGGCTCTTACTTAAGTATTCTTTGTCAATCTGAAAGAACACTAAAGTATCTTGCTTTGAATTAAAAAGGGCAGGGCAAATTGCTTATACGGACTGCATCTGCATACTGGCTGTAATTCTCGTCGCGTCTCATATACACCGGACACGCCCTTCAAATGGGGAAACAGGGGGGGGGGGTGCGTCAGCGCACTGCTCCTAAACCCGACTTCGCAAATGTTTTTAAAAAACTTATTACGATACTTTTAGAAACATGAACGTTTTTTTTCAAACAAATTTTCAGACACATCCACCAAGCAAAAACAAGGTAGTTGCAAAAACAAATACATAAGGAACTAAAAAGCGTGGTTACAGTCGGTCGGGGCGTGACCTGACCCGAGATTACCCGATGCCAACAAATTCACATAATGTGGGTAATTGATGCACGAACAGCTATGAGCGTGCGAAAACTCTTAGGAGGCATCGCAGAACCTTCTCCGGCGCGAGTTAATGAAACATTGCGAGACAGAACCTTCTGCTTGGCTCTTTTTTCCTTCAATGGGGCGATGGCACCCCCTTCCCCCCATCCCTCTTTGGCGGATCCAGAACGGCCAATCAAGTTGCCTTGCTAGTTGCTGGGCCAAATAGAAAAAAGTCTGACTGACTAAAAAGAAAATCGGATTTCGCTCGCTTGTGCATTAAAACTGTTTAACCCTATTTGTAACAGGGGGCGGATTCCGCCCCCCCCCCCTCATGTTTTTCGCAGATATCTCCAGAACGGCTGGGAGCAGGCCCATTAAATTTTGGGACTTTTCATAGAATTGAATACCGCATTTGGAGTCAAAAATTTAGTTCTTAACCTGAACAGAGGCGGTTCCAGGGCACAGTTTTGGGTGGGTTCGGAGGCGCCATTTAGCGATAATTCGGAAATGCGATCTTCACGGTTTCTTCCTAACTGCCTCAAGTATGAAGGGGTTACATGGGTTTACGGTGATTGCAACAAGTGCAAATTAGTTGATGTTAATGAAATATCATAAAAGTTGCGTGGTAGAGGCGGTTTCAGGGGCTTGAAAAAGGGGGGTTTCTAGGAAGTATTCAATGTTTGGCGGGAAGCCAATATAGCAATGTAAGGGGCATGTATAGCTATCAAGATGTAAAAGACAGCTTCTGCTTCCATTATTTGCATAATGTATTACATAAAGAGTTTCAGGGGCGTGTTCAGGCACATGAAAAGGGGGGTGACTGGCATGGTGATGACGATATGCCAGCGATAACGGCGCAATAGATAGTTACCTTATAATTATATATGCACATATGAGGCCAGAAAAGGAAATAAAGTTATTTTTTGCAGAGGCGCGCTCAGGAATGGAAGAAAGGGGGTCATATTATTGCAAGGAAACTAAGAGGCATGGGCGTACAATGACATAACATACTGCTGTTTTCGGATGAAAGACGCACCACAAGGTACTTTACGAACGATTATAAGATAATAGGCGAGTCCAGGTAGGGTGAAAAGGGGGATAAGCAATGTTAATTGAAATTGTATGTGAAATAGTCACTGTTGACTAGTTAGTATCATAATAGCGGATAATATACTTATCAAAAGGTCTTGCGCCGCCCCAGTTTGTATCCTGGATACGCCTATGATAAAGTACAACATTCAAAAAGGAACTATCTACGATCAGTAACACATTTATAGTGCTGGGTAGCAACTTGTCTGTGGTTAATATTGTTTTCCAATTTGGCCTCCTTTTTCACTAACCTGGTACCGCCTATGTCAAAAATATATTATTTATAACTGTTTTGTCTAATGTCACAATCACATACCATTTCATTTATCAAAAAAACAACATCAAAAATATATTTTATTACGAATTTACTTCACCCCCATATTGAGTGACCTGCACACGCCTATGATTTTTGAACTTTCAAACGTGACCATCATATGTCAATTTTCAATTCAATCTCTATCGATTCCTATTAGTTGTGTTAAAATCGGTTCATAAACATGACAGCTATGTTGGATCAAAAATACCACTAAAATTTGGAGTTTTTGCCCCCCTGTTGCCCCCCTATAAAAAATTTAGATTTTGTATTATTTAGAAATGTAGATCGTGTTGAGGGGAACCAAACACCGTCTCATTTTTGAAAATCGGACATGTAGATCTCGAGATCTCCGGGGGGGGGGCGGAATCCGCCCCCCCCCCCCTGTTACAAATAGGGGTAGCCAGGAGCCTGTTACAAATAGGGTTAACCCTCGCCCTACGGGAGCTTTTTGCTTTTTTCACCTTCGCCCTACGGGGGGCTGACAGGCCCCCTGTTAACTTCCAAACCAAGCAACTTAGAGCAATGCAGTAAGAACCAGCATGTTGCCTGCCATGAGAATAATCTAACAGTATGCGATTTTTAGGTTTCAGGTCAAAGGGTGACCTTCCAGGTCAAGTGAATGACCTCGGATTTACCACGTCCAGAACAGCAATTTTGCTCTTCAGAAAACATCAAAATTAGAAATTGATAAATGTAAATAAAAAGGCATGTTCCTAGACCAGTTAACTATTTGTTCGTATCTTGTCCAAAAAAAGTCAAAAAGTGATTACAAAAATGACGTCATCAGATTCTTACACTTAGGGAGCCATCACTCAGTCAAAAATAAAGATATTGCTTTGAAATGTGGTATGGGTATTTTCCATACTCAGGTCTCTCACATATATTCCGGTTTTTTCACATCTTTGAAAATTTTGATTTTGTGGGGATTTAAAAACAAATAGGGGTCAAAAACCCAAAATTGTGAAAATCCGAGATTGCCATTGTCAAGACAATGCCATTTTCTATCTTTGGTGAATTTTTTATACTATTTTCCAAAAAATTATAGTTTTTTCATCAGCATGAAGTCATCAAACATGATTATCTCCCAAACTGCCCAACCAATTTTAATTAAATTTTTACAGCATACGTATAATTGTTGTACAGTTAGCTACAGAAAATTTCAGCAAGATGCGCTGCATGTGTAAAAAGTTATAAAAAAACATCAGGAGGGGGGCCTGTCAGGCCCCACCCCGTAGGGCGAGGGTTAAAACAAAGTTAATTTGGTAAAAGTTGCTTAGATTTTCTCAACAACCGAAAAATGTAACAATTTTCGGCCGATTTCAGTCGTTTGGGGTCATGGTCCGATGCCCCCTTGGATCTACCCTTGAGCACCCCCGATGAGTTTTGTAAATACTCACCCCTGTTGTTTAGTTTAATGTCAATTGAAAAATTGCAGACATGATGGTGTCTTTGGTTCAGTATTGGCGATAGTACCAAGATACCAGGATGATTATGTTATCATCAACATCAATGGGATGATTGAAATAGTATTTACTAATCGTTATTCGTCTGCATATGCGTTTGTCCATGTCCATTGTCCATGCCTGCCTCTAACATCAAATATGGCTAGAACAGCATGAGACGCACCTATCAGCAGCGCAGCGTTTCAGAGGATACTACGCCATGTCATATTTTATCACAGCCTTACTGAACAGACTGAAGTTCAAAGCAACCTGAACAGACGCGGCCGTCATGAAAGATAATTCTGAAAGCTTACTGGTCTACCTGAAGGAGGCTAGAACGCTTTAATCTCAAACCTGACTGCACACAACGGCAATATCAAGCAACGATGTAAAAAACAAAGGAGTTTCAGCTATTGCTAAGCGAGTTGGATAAATATACCTATGAATGAAGAATGATTTTTTGAAAGACATATTTGACTACTGCTCATTTTCAAAGGATATGTAGCTAAGCAAGCAAGTACGTCGGTAATAACTGCATAACATTACATAATAGTCATTATCTAAGCAAGCAAGCACCTCGGTAATAACTGCATAACAATACATAATAGTCAAAACGTAGACTGTTATTTTTAATTCACGGCTGTAAAACGCCGCTTAATCCATAATGATACTAGTGATGTCGGGTTTAAGCCAACTTTCTTGAATATGCATATCACAAAGACTATGACCGACACAATGAAATATGAATGAGCCTTTCTACCACAGATGTATTTATGTCGACTTGAGGTCAGAATAGTTGGTTTCTAACCAGATAATGGTTAACGTGCATACATATGTCGAGCCGACCAATACCCCACAACACCTGACCATTATCACACGCTCTGACTCCACCCGGTCTATCTATCTACCGCACGTGATCCACTATCCGCAGCACGTGAGGCATCACCGAACTTCACGCCCCCGCTCCGTTCCCTTCTACACACCCCGTGGCTCCTGCTCAGCGGGTCCGTTCGGTGAAGTCGGCACTATCAGAGGCAATGGGCGCGCCGTGACCGCGGCCGTGCAGGCGGCGCCTTTGAACGGCTGCCACGGGTCGTACCGTGTGACCTTGGTGCATTGTGGGGTGCCTCCGTGCGCTGACAGCCGGTGTTCGCTAATGATTTGGTCACGCTGACCAGCTGCGCGGCTCCCAGGAGGTACGGGGGTAGCATACTAGCGCCATGCTGTTGCCATACTAGAGGCATACTAGCGTCATACTAGCGTCATATTAGCGTCAGACTAGCGTCATACTGACGTCATACTAGCGCCATACTAGCGTCATACTAGCGTCATACTAGCGTCATACTAGCGTCATACTAGCGTCATACTAGCGTCATACTAGCGTCATACTGGCGTCATACTAGCGTCATACTAGCGTCATGCTAGCGTCATACTAGCGTCATACTAGCGTCATACTAGCGTCATACTAGCTTCATGCTAGCGTCATACTGGCGTCATACTAGCGTCATACTAGTGTCATACTAGTATCATACTAGCGTCATACTAGCGTCATACCACCGTCATACCATCCCCACACCACTCTCACATCTTCATATTCCATTAAGGTAATGATAACGTCATTGATTGTTTTGTGGTCATACGTCCCTGTTCCGGGTCTTCAAAAGGCGACACGGCTCAGTGTCATGGCATCACGTCGATAGACACCAACCTGCTACAACCTCGAGCCCCATTCGCTACTGATTAGGGTCTGGCCATGGGCTTGTTAGACGGGATTAGTGATGGCAAAGTAGGCTTAGACGCCATAGCTGTGATGAGGGTCGCTCGACCGGTGCCGGCTTCCTGGAGAGAGTTCACGACTATGCCTGGGACGTTAGAGACGGCCCTAAAACTTATTTATGGACACTGATTACCAATTACGATGGTAGTTATTTTTACAGCGTCTTTTACCGTGTATGCTTATACTTCAAGGGCATCATAAAGTTTAAAATGTAGTCGTTATGTCAGGATTTGAATGACATTTTCTTGTGAACATCTGAATTGTCATGGTAAACAGTATGAGTAAATAACCAAATAATTAATATTTGTATTCGCATTTCCTCTTAACCATCAACAAATAGCAGCAAATAGCATTGTTGCAACAACAGATAGCAGCAGATTCCATTGTTGTCATTGTTGTCTTTGTGATATGATTATAGCATGCACTATGCAGAAAGTAGAACTGCTCTTTCTCGAAACCGCCGTTCTCCGGAGGAGCAGCTATATTGAAAGTTGACATGCGACGCTGCCTAAGGCTCTGTTCGAGTAACAGTTTACCATAATCCGAACCCCTCAAGGCCAGTCAACGTTTCATTACCATCGATTTAACATCCTCTCTGAATAGCATTCCTTTCAGTATTACCCGTTGCTCCAAAACTGTGACGATGTTAGTTTTCGTGCCGCTCCTGCCCTGCCTTCAACATCACGTGTACGGTAGCTTATCCTCACGCTAAGCCTCACAGCACACCGAAGCGCAGCATTGACCCACAGAGCCGGCTGCTGGTGGACATCCGGCTGGCTGGACGCTGTTCAATGTGTTCGCCTGTTCTGAGAAGTGTTCAATGGCGCTGTCAGTGTCGTGAGCGGCTTTCCCACCTGGCCAGCGCAGACAACAAAGGGCCTGGCTATGGAGGTCTGGTAAAGCAGCTAACAAGTTCCGCCGGCGATGGCTAGCCGACGTGAAAGGCAGGTAAAAATTTCCGTCTTCTGTATCAGGTTTCATCAAGCATTATACAAAATACCACAATTATTTGTCTGTTTACCCTAGCTGTGTCAGAGCTAACGTTTTCAATTGTATCTTCTAAACGAAATTACGTTAAAAAAATCCCTAAAGAATTGAACATACGTGATTTCGTCAAACATAACGGCGAGGTCTGGATAACCACAGTGCCTGCAATATCTACATCTGTTTTGCAACGTGTGTCAATATGACCCTAAAGCTCAATGGACAAGTTTCATGTCGCGTAACCCTATAATTTTTGGCAACTTTTACATATTATTTTTCATTAAAAAAAAAATGTGATATGAATTTGTATCAAAAAGTTGCATAAATACCTTAAAAACTAATAACTCTATTTACACGTGCTGCCCTCTGATTGGTCATAATCGTGTGACGTCACACATGATGATTCAGTCGTCCGACGAACGCCATTAATAGGCGAGCGGGTATTGCTTCGAAGATTCAGCTTGTGATTAGTTGATGTAGTGGTAAAAATGGACGGAAAAGGGAGATATTGCTATTGTTTCGATCAGAAATATAAAACGCAACAATAACTGCGCCAAATGCGATATTCATCTGCCTTCCGATGTCAAACAAGAAACGAAAGCTGTGGTGTGCTGCGGCTCGCAGAAGTAACGTTATTGTCGTGGCCATGCAGAAGTGACCCCACTGCCCTATAAAAGCTCCCAAATGCCTCGCATAATGCCACCTACCTCGCATAATGCCACCTACCTGTTGATTGCTTGGCAAGCCAATTAGTACTTTATCGTAGGCTTCTGCATACGAAACCGAGAAGTAATTACGAGCGAGCGCGAAGCGCTCGCTCGTCTTTCCGTGGTATACGGGAAAAATCTGAATATGCGCGACCCGACCCGACCCGACCCGACCCGACCCGACCCGACCCGACCCGACCCGACCCGACCCGACCCGACCTGACCCGACCCGACCCGACCCGTGGCGACGCTTTTGACAAGCTAATATCTCTGCAACCGCACGTCCGATTGACAAGCGGGTTTCTTTGCTTAGCAGCCCCATCCAACCTACCCTGTTTGAGACCAGTGCCGATTCATGTGGGTGCCTACCACTGCGCGTGGCGCGTGCCGCGTCAGGGATGTTGAAAAGTGTTTCCTCGCAAAAACTCTGCAACGGCTGTGCCGATTGTGTGCAAATTTGGTGTGTGGTTACGGACCCCTATGCCGCCAATTTTCCACAAGTCAGAGGTGGGGTGCCTCTGCACGTGCGCACGTGCACACACCTATTATATATCTCAGGAACGGCTAAGCCGATTGTGTTCAAATTTGGTGTTTGGTTAGGGACCCCTCCTCCGCCGCCTACCCACAAGTCATGGGTGGGGTGCCTCTGCACGTGCGCACGTGCGCACCTTTTCTGTATCTCAGGAACTACTTGCTCGATTGGGTTGTAATTCACCATGCATTTATTTCGCGCTCGCTCGTTCATCGCCAACTACGGCGCCCAAAGGTGGCCGTCCACTGCACTCGCCTAATCGCCTAATGGCTGAATTTAACATCGGGGCCTATGGGAAGCGCACTGACTTGTCGCCTAACGACCGAATGCGCGATTAGGCGTGTTCAGCTGACTTTTTCGGCGCTTTGTCGGCGCGTCATTCGGCGCGCATAAGTTGGAAATGCTGAACTTTTCGGTCGTTAGGCGTGAAGAAAGCTTACCTGCACGCTGCACCTGAAAGATCTTATCGCAAATTTTACGAAAAGTACAACATTTCGCGCTGTGAAGTAGGTAAATGTCACAACCCTATCATAGCATTGGTGTTTACAGGGCTTCAAACTTTGTATTGTATTGAACAACAAGGTTATTTATGGCGATAATCTTCGGAAGCTGTCTTCTCCGTAGTAAAACGCTACTTTATTTTTGCTGAAATTATTCAAAACATGTGGCCAAAGCAAAACAAATGTACACGACTATTTCTCCTAATTCTCACATTTCCAGAACGTTCAATGATTTGTTTATATTTCTGCTTATTTACGTGACCTTGGTGCCAGCTCAAGAACTTAAAAGCTTTGAGGCATTTATAATTTGTATTCGCCTTATTGCACGTGGTTTAGTGTTAAATATTACTAACATTTCCGTGGTACGGATAAATAATTAACCTAAAAAAAATGTTACTTCAGTAATACCTAAAACTTGTGCATTTTAATTCACTTTTGGTCAATCATGGCGTCTCATATTCGGTGCATAATTCGGTCGTTAGGCCGGTACTACGCGCGTAGTCGGCGCGTAGTCGGCGCGTAGTCGGCGCGTAGTCGGCGCGTAGTCGGCGCGTAGTTGGCGCGTCCTGAAATTCGGCCGTAAAGGTCGCCGTCCACTGCGCACGCACGACTGACGGCCTAAAGGCAGAATTTCAGGACGCGCCGACTACGCGCCGACTACGCGCCGACTACGTGCGTAGTACCGGCCTAACGACCGAATTATGCGCCGAATGTCAGACGCCATGACTGACCAATAGTGTATTAAAATGTAAACGTTTTAGGTATTATTGAAGTAAAAAAACGTTTTTAGGTTAATTATTTATGCGTACCACGAAGCTGTTAGTAATATTTAACACTAAAGCACGTGGAATAAGGCGAATACAAATTATAAATGTCTCAAAGCTTTTAAGTTCTATAGCCGGCCCCAAGGTCACGTAAATAAGCAGTAATATAAACAAATCATTCAACGTTCTGTAAATTAGAGAATTTGGAGAAAAAGGCGTTCTAAATATATACATGTGTGTTGCTGTGGCCACATGTTTTTGAATAATTTCAGCAAAAATAAAGTAGCGTTTTACTACGGAGAAGACAGCTTCCGAAGACTATCGCCATAAATATCCTTGTTGACTACAATACAAAGTCTGAAACCCTGAAAACACCAATGCTATGGTAAGGTTGTGACATTTACCTACTTCACAGCGCGAAATGATGTACTTCTCGTAATAAAATGTGCAATAAGATCATTCAGGTGCGGCGTGCTGGTAAGCTTTCTTCACGCCTGACGACCGAAAAGTTCAGCATTTCCAACTTATGCGCGCCTACTCAGCGCCGAATGACGCGCCGACAACGCGCCGAAAAAGTCCGCTGAACACGCCTAATCGCGCATTCGGTCGTTAGGCGACAAGTCAGCGCGCTTCCCATAGCCCCCCCCCCCCATTTTAAATTCAGCCGTTAGGCGATTAGGCGAGTGCAGTGGACGGCGACCTTTAACTGGTTTTATATCTGAAAAATATTTGTTATATATGGAAGTTTAACTTGACCAAAGGCACGTGCTCAATCATTACATTGGTGTTCGCACAGTGGTGGAAACTGAGGTGCTTTGCCTCAAGGCCATACAAGTATACAAGCATTGTCAGAAGTTTCAAAGTGGGGAAACAGGGTTGTACGTTGGTGCAGGCTGCTCATGAACCCGATATTTGAGAATTTCAGAACTTAAATATGACACTTGTAACATACCAACATTTGTGTGTGCAAATTTGCAAACACATCCATTGAGTAGTTGCAAAAATACGCCCCCGAGAACATGGTTGTGGTCAACGTTACGGCAGATGATCAACTATGACCAAATTGGGCCAAACATCATGTGTGACGTCACGACCGTTTGCGCATCAATACAAAGTTTTAACAATGGATTTTTGCAAAATTTGCTTATTTGTTTTTACTGCAACTATGCATCTCTCGACAAAATGACTAAAGTTTAGTATATAATATTTATTTTTGTTAATTTTAAGCCAAGAAACCCACAACGTAAAACTTGTCCATTAGTCGATAGTAGTCCTTCCGTGGTGTATGGGAAAAATCTGATTATGAGCGGCCCGGCCCGACCCGGCCCGTGGCGACGCTTTTGAGAAGCTCATATCTCTGCAACCGCACGTCCGATTGACAAGCGGCCTTCTTTGCTGAGCAGGCCCATCCAACCTACCCTGTTGGAGACCGGCGCTTACTCATGTGGTGTCTACCACTGTGCGTGGCGCGTGTCGCGTGAGGGGTGTTGAAAAGTATTTTATCGCAAAAACTCTGCAATGGCTGAGCCGATTGTGTTCAAATTTGGTGTGTGGTTAGGAACCCCTGAACTGCCGCCTTCCCAGAAGTCAAGTGTGGGGTGCTTCTGCACGTGCGCACGTGCACACCCCTATTCTATATCTCAGGAACGGCTGAGCCGATTGTGTTCGAATTTGGTGTGTGGTTAGGGTCCCCTCAGCCGCCGCCTTTCCACAAGTCAGGGATAGGGTGCCCCAGCACGTGCGCACGTGCACACCCCTATTCCATATTTCAGGAACGGCTGAGCCGATTTTGTTCAAATTTGGTGTGCAGTTAGGGACCTCTCAGCCGCCACTTTGCCACAAGTCATGGGTGGGGTGCCTCTGCACGTGCACACGTGCGCACCCTTTGTGTATCTCAGAAACTACTTGCCCGATGGAGTTGAAATTCGCCATACATTTCCTTCGCGCTCGCTGGTTCATCGCCAACTACGGCGCCTTACTGGTGTATATAGCACCAGAGCATCTTACGCAAGTAAACGTGGTATATCTAAATTATCAGCACAGATAGCCCTTTCCCAGTAAAAGACTAGCTCAGAGATACCTGTTATAAGCGAGTTACTTAGGATGGAGTTTTCGGTGGAAACTTGCGACATCAACATGTTTTGTGTTTGAAAACTCGAAGTAAAGGCGACCTATACGCAGAAAGTATCAGATATTAATAGCCTGGCTTCGTCACCTTAGTGGTATGTCGCCAGGCTGAAGGAGGTATAAATGTACCTATGTACAAGCAAAATCGGCTTGGCGGCTCAACCGAGGTTCAGCTATAAATGGTAGGATTTATTTTAGCCATCCAGAGTTGATCCGGGTTAAATATCATTTCTAGCATCACAATTTAATGTCAGCAAAAGCACCGCGACCGACAGACTACGAACGAAATACATACTGCACAGCCTAGCCGTATAGCGCTGCGGCACAGTCTATATCACAGTAAAATGGCCACAAGTTGTTGGTGGCAACATTGCTGAAGACATGCGTATGTTGTGTGTCTACTTGATTTAAACATAAATAAACAAACAAATAAACAAGCATGATAATTAGCAACTTCTTCAGGAATGAGAAGCTAATTCATGTGATTGTATATTGTTTGTATAGCATGCAATCAGAGTTTGTACTTGCGCATGTTGTACTTATTTAACTTGTAATTGTACTCGTACCCAAGACTATTGCGTCCTAGGTGCGGCAGAGCGCGGGTGGATGGGAAGAGGCGGTACTGCTGTCCTGTCTTAGGCCGGGCGCTTCTGGACGGAGGGTCGTTGGCGGTACGGGAGCGCAGCTGGGCGTCGCCATGTTTGCCTGCCTGGCGCGCCGTTCAGCTGTCAGTGCCACCTGGCGGCGGCGGGAGCGTTCACAGCCGGCCCGATGACGGTGCCGGCGGTGCGACCTCCCCCCCCCCCCCCCCCCCCCCCCCCCCCCCCCCACAGGCCGCAGCTCGGTGATAAATGGGCACACGACAGATCGGATCGCCGGCCAGAGTGGCCACGGCACCGGCTCACAAGTCGGCACGTCGCGACGTCGGTCTGCAGAAAGTCCAGTAAAGAGAAAACCAGATGTTTGCACAGTGAAACGTGCAATTAGATTTGCATTTAGATGCGTGGTTTATTTGCCTTGATAGTACAATGGGGTTGGGGACAATTTTGTAAGGTACCAATATTTTGGGTTCATAAAAAGAAGGAAAATTTGTCATAATGTAAATTTGAACAAAAAATAATAAAAATTCGAAATGAACTCAGAAATGATTAAAAACTAAAACAATTAAAGGGACTATCCCACCTTAACATTATATTTGAGTTGAGATAGCCATTTCGATGGCTTGGCATTGAAATTAAGTATGGTAGCAGTTAAAACAACCACAATGATCTAATCAAAAAGACATCCGAGTTTGATTTTGATATCTGTAAAAAATAAGGCCCATGTGTATTTCAATAGGGCCTCTAAACCGACAGCGTCGTCTCTCTTTACCCAACTGGTAATGATAGTCGGCTTGTTTTAAGGTTTTAAGGTGTTTTAAGGTGAGATATTTGCTACGTTTCAATGGTTTGGTAATCGGTTTGTTTTGTATTCAAAGCGCCAAAATTGTCTCGAAATAATTGTGCCCATACTTTGGCAGCGTAAATGATTTCTGTGTAGCTCTCTAGAGCTCAATATGACGTCATCAACCCAAATATTAAAACTTAACTTTTTATCAAATTGAGCACTGTTTGCGAGAAAGAAATGTCATAATCGTGTTCGGCAGCACTTACTTCATATTTTGCACCACAAGCGGCGTACATTTGACAACTTTTGGGAAGGTGGGACAGTACAACCCTATTTGTAACAAGGGGGGGGGCGGTTTCCGCCCCCTCCCCCTCATGTTTTTCGCAGATATCTCCAGAACGGCTCAGAGGAGGCCCATGCATTATTTTGACTTTTCCCAAAATATATTTTCACATTTGGAGTCAAAATTTAAGTTCCTAACCTGAACAGAGTCGGTTCCAGGGCACTGTTTTGGGAGGGTTCTGAGGCGACATTTTGGCGATAATACGGAAATGCGATCTTCACTCACGGTTTCTTCCTAACTGCCTCAAGTATGAAGGAGTTACATCGGTTTACGGTGATTGAAACAAGTGCAAATTAGTTGAAGTTATTGAAATATCATAAATTGCATGGCAGAGGCGGTTTCAGGGGCTTGGAAAGGGGAGGTTTCTAGGAAGTATTCAATGCTTGGCGGGAAGTCAATAGAGTGATGTAAGGGGCATTTCTAGCTATCAAGATGTAAAAGATAGATTCTCCTTTCATTATTTGTATAATTTATTACATATAGAGTTGCAGTGGCGTGTTCAGGCACATGAAAAGGGGGTGACGGCATTCTGATGACGATATTCCAGCGATTACGGCGCAATAGACGGTTAGTTTATAATGATATATGCACATATGAGGCCAGGAGAGGGAATTAAGTCATTGTTGCAGAGGCGCGCTCAGTAATGGAAGAAAGGGGGTCATATTATTGCAAGGAAACTAAGATGCATGGGCCTACAATGAAGTAACATACTGCAGTTTTTGGATAAAAAAGCACCACATGGTACTTTACGAACGATTATAAGATAATAGGTGAGTCCAGGTAGGGTAAAAAGGGGGTAAGCAATGTGAATTGCAGTTGTAAGTTAAATAGGCACTGTTGACAAGTTAGTATCATAATAGTGGATAATATACTTATCAAAAGGTCTTGCGCCTCCCCAGTTTGGATCCTGGATACGCCTATGATGACGTATAACATGCAAAAAGGAACTATCTACGATCAGTAACTTATGTATAGTGCTGGGTAGCAACTTGCCTGCGGTTAATATTGTTTTCCCTATTTGACCTCCCTTTTTCACTAACCTGGTACCGCCTATGGAAAGAAAAAATGATTTATAACTGTTTTGTCTAATGTCACAATAACATACCATTTCATTTATTAAAAAACATAAAAATAGTGGTATTACGCATTTACTTCACCCCCATATTGAGTGGCTTGCACACGCCTACGATTTTTGAATTTTCAAAAGTCATCGCCATATAGCAATCTCCAAATCAATCTCTATCGATGCCCATTAGTTGTGTTAAAATCGGTTGATACACATGACAGCTGTGTTGGATCACAAATACCACTAAAAAAAAATAGTTTTTGCCCCCCTGTTGCTCCCCCCCCCCCTAATCCCCCCCCCCCCCCCCCCCCCCCCCCCTATCAAAAATTTATATTTTTTTTATAAATGTAGATCGTGTTGAGTGGAACCAAACGGCGTTTCATTTGTGAAAATCGGACGGGTAGATCTCGAGATCTCCAGGGGGCGGAATCCGCCCCCTGGAATCCCCCCCCCCCCCACCTGCTACAAATAGGGGTAGCCAGGAGCCTGTTACAAATAGGGTTAAGCAAAGGAAGGAATCTTGGGTTATTAAGTAAAGGAATCTTGGGTTACGCTCATGGTCCTTGTAGTTGTGACGTCACGACCCTAGTGAAAATCATGACCGAAAATGACACTGAAGCGACATCTTCTGCGCGGCGGTAACAACATTTGCTCTATGGTAAATGCGTGCGCGAACGTGAATCGGAGCATCTCAGTAGTGATTCGTTTTGAAAAGTCTATGGCTTCCGCAGTCAATTTCTTAGAGTTGTAGCTTATCGTACCTTTAGGGTCTAAAAATGGCAACAGTCATAAGCGTAATAGTTCAGAGCCTGAGTCGTTTTACGAAATAACCGCACGAGCGTGCAGCGCAAGTTGCAGAGATTTCCTGGAACGACGAAACAGGGCCTTGGACGAAACCAAATATTTTTATTTCTGTTCATTTCCAGCGAGTTTTGTACTGTAACTTAGCAACATATGTCGAATGTCGGGTTAAGATGGAAGGCCAATTATTGTTTTTAAAGTAGAGATTGAAAACGGCAAGTATTTGCTAAATAATACGGTTATAATACGAATTTTGGTAAATAATACGAATTAGAAATTAGATACTCATCAAGACCCTCAACACAAAATAAATATATATTTTTGGCTGGCCCGACTAAAGCAACATCGTGCGAAAATTGGAAAGGAAACATTTGTGAGGCAAGATGGTAGAAACTCTTCCAAGAAATGAGGAAGTCAGAGCTCAACGAAGCGATAGGTGTTGTCTTCATGGAAGCAAAGAAACAGGAACCGGCATGGCACACCCCGCTGCTGAGACGTACCTACCTAACTCTTCTATCCGCTAAACATCAGCGGATGTAAGTGTACCTCTGTTATTGTTATAAAGAAGTGTTAATGCGGTGAAGTGAAATGTTCGCTCTGTGTTGTTGTTTTGATTTAATGTGTGGCACTCCTCCTTAATTTGTCCTCCTTAAAAGGACTGTCCCACCATTTTGAAAGTTGTCGAATCACACTTAATTGTATGTCTACATGTCAGGCTAGTTCAGCTGAACATGTTCGTAAACCTTTTTCAAAACAAAAAAAAATATCTTGGAATATATTCAACTTTTAGTTTTAAGCGGAAAGTTGGGTTGGTGACGTCATATGATTTGTTTTTAATAACAGGGAAATCCTTTGTGCTGCCGAATGTATGGCATAATTTTTTTGTCGACATCTATTGCGCATAAAAAGCGAACCACCCGGTGTCTAGCTTGCGAACCCCCCGAAGATCGTGAAATGAAAGACGAAAATATTCCCAGGCTGACCTTAAAACAAGTCGACTATCATTACCAGTTGGGTAAAGAGAGACGACGCTGTCGGTTTAGAAGCCCTATTCAAATACACATGGGCCTTATTTTTTACAGATGCCAAAATCAAACTCTAATATCTTTTTGATTAGATCATTGTGGTTGTTGTAACTGCTACCATACTTAATTTCAATGCCAAGCCATCAAAATGGCTATTTCAAACTCAAATATAATGTTAAGGTGGGATAGTCCCTTTTTTCTTTTTTTTAGGAAGTGGGCGCATGGCTGAAACTTCACATAAATACAACATACAAGTTAATCATTAATCATATATGTCGTATCTTGGCCAGGAAGAGAGTAGCCCACCTAAAAGGAATCCTGATAACTCTGTCTCAATCATATTTTACCAACCTACAATATCCGCCAGCGTTGTTATATGGCCTTAAACGCACCAATTCCACTAATGGTGCATGCATCGCAAGCCCAGTCACAAATCACTAGGGTCGTGACGTCACAAACACAATCAATGTTTTTTTAAAGAAAAATACGAGAAGTTAAGAGGTAATTATAGGACATAAGGCGGTCTAAGATGTGCGTGAGGAGTATATCGAAAAATCGAAAAAATACGCTGATTTTTTTCAATGCGTAAAAACCCACTACCTGTCTAACCCCATTGAAGTACTTGTATGAATAGCAACTCTCCTTTACAGTGCAGTAGGAGACAATGCTGTAAATTAACAATTCGATGGTAAAATTTGTGCCGTTAAAACTATAGTCATTGAGTAAGATAAAGAAGGAATGTTGTTTCTCTTATAAGCATTTGCATGCTACATGTAAAGACATAAAGACATAAAGACATAAAGACATAAAGACATAAAGACATAAAAGAAAAGTGCAACAAAGAGCCTCTTGGGCCCATCCGAGGCTGCACCCCACCCCACCCACACCCACACCCACACCCACCCCTACCCCCCCCCCCCCCCCTCCACCAGTCTCGCCCCTTCAAATCACCTTACTCTACCTGCATAAAAGAAGGCTAATCCCACGAGTATTTATGAACTAATCCCTTCTCTGTAAAGTATTTATCTAATCTAATTTTGAAGGAAGCAAGTGTCACTGCATCAGCGACATCCCCTGGTAGAATATTCCAATGTCCTACAACCCTTCTACTGAAAAATGACTGTCGTAGCCTAGTCCTACTTTGTTTCATAATAAGTTTATGCTGATGACCTCTACCTCGATTTTCCCTATTGAACTCAAACATACCCTTTAAATATCCAGAATGCTGACTATTTACAAATTTGAAGACTTCAATTAGATCTCCTCTTAGCCTTCTATATCTAAGTGAAAACATACCCAATTTCTTTAATATATCTTCATAAGGTAAACTACCAAGACAATTAACCATTTTTGTTGCCCTTTTTTTAACTCTTTCTAGCAACCAGCAATCTTTCTCATATGTTGGAGACCAGGCTTGTACACAATACTCCAAATGTGGTCTAACGTATGCACAATACAGTTTTGTTATTACCTTTTCACTCTTGTAGGAAACATTTCTGTTAATGGCCCCTAGCATTCTAAGTGCCTTTTTCCTAGCTCTACAACCTGGTCTGACGCTGATAGTCTATTGTTTACCACGACACCTAAATCTCTTTCCTTTTCAATCTGCTCCATTTTCTGCCCACCCATTTCATACCTATGTTTACTGCTAACCCGTCCAGCGTGCATAATCTTACATTTACTCAAATTGAATTTCATCTGCCATGCTTCAGACCACTCAACTAGCTTGTCCAGATCTGATTGAAAAACATCCTGATCATGTTTTCCTCTAATAATCCTGACAACTTTTAGATCGTCTGCAAATTTCAAGACTTCGCTGTCTATACTGTTCTCAATTGCATTCACAAATATTATAAAAAGCAATGGGCCCAGGACTGAGCCCTGTGGAACCCCACTGAGAACCTCCTTCCATTGTGATTGGCACCCATTCAATATAACCCTTTGCTGGCGTCCTGAAAGCCACGTTTCTATCCAATCCAGAATCTTGCCCCTGATCCCATGAATTTTAAGTTGCAACCCCAGTCTTGTATGGGGGACTTTGTCAAATGATTTACTGAAATCAAGAAAAGCTACATCTAGCTGTTTACCCTGATCAAAGCTATCTGTTGCAACATCCAAAAACTCCAGAAGATTAGTTAAACAAGAACGGCCCTTCCTAAAGCCATGCTGTGTATCCTTGATGAGTTCATTTTGCTCCAAGAATTCAACAATCTTATCTTTGATGATTGATTCAAGCACCTTGCAGACTAATGAGGTCAGACTAACTGGTCTATAGTTTTCCTCTTTACTTCTATCTCCCTTTTTATGAATAGGAACAACATTTGCTCTTTTCCAATCAAGTGGAATTTTACTATCTGCAAGTGATTTAGAAAATATTATGGCTAATGGAACCGACAACTCCCTTTCAGATTCTCTTAAAAGTCTAG